>ML770095.1:0-20195 GCA_009733575.1 Gymnopus androsaceus JB14
TGTTCATCTATGATTATATTATGAAGGATTTTATATATCCAAGCTATGATAGTCATGTCCATAAACCATCCTAGATGTTGTTTAAAAAGAACTGCATCCTAAAATGCATTCTACATGGCTTAAATATCAAAATTTTCACTTCTGGGTTTGCATCTGTACTCCATTCCTAAGAATTACTTTTGGGTATGAAAACTTGCTCTTGAGGGCTATCTGGAGCAGTTAGTACCTCTGTGGATTATAGTGAATTGCTCTCGCCGTTCGCGGTTTTTAAATGGAGCCGATTGTCATGCGGCTCGAGCCACAGCAACACTAGCTTCCATCCAAGCGAGGGATAATTGCCTCTGCAAGTACTTCTCTCGCTGTCTTGAATGGACTCCAGAGCTGCTGTTCAGACATCCTCTAGAAGGCGGGTTACCAAGCTAGTTCTTATGCCATGTACCAAGTTGGATACCGTAATCCAAAGAGATAGATTGTTGAGTTATTTTTTCTTTATATACGCATTCATGGTCACTTACTATACAAACATGGACCAAGTAGGTGTACGGACTCTTATTTATCTAGACTGACTTCCATATATAGAAGTTACCCCTATTTGTACCTTACATTATTCAGCTACATACCGACGGCACACCTCAGACGCTTACGACCATCTTCCGGCACTGAGGTGAGCTCCGATACCTTACTTACTTATTAGTTTACTTACTGACTACTTGTATCAGACTTATACCGTTACTTTATAGGTAATACAAGACACTTACGACCATCTTCCGGTGCTGAGACTTATACCGTTACTTTATAGGTAATACAAGACGCTTACGACCATCTTCCGGCGCTGAGACTTATACCGTTACTTTATAGGTCCGCCAGCGCGACAGATACTCGCCGAGCTTGTATTACAACAGGTTATTGGGCCCCAAGAACCCACTGTGACCTGCTGCATCTCGTAACTACAACGCTATGTCCTCCGTTTCCCAAACAGGTGGTTTGTCCGATGAAGAAGACAATACCACTGAAGCCCCTATTCAGCCTTCACCCTCAGACCCGATTTCCACTCGCATCCGAGCAACTGCGACCGCCAAAGCCATCAGTACAAACCCCTTCATTGCCCCTGCTGAACCTCCTTTGAACCAGCAGACCAATACCCAGAAAACAGACCATTTCGCGCAGGTACCAAAATTAGCCCCTAAAGGGACGAACTTCCTTGCATTCAAGGAACGATGGCATATTGCCATTGCCGCTGCTGGTTTTCACCACCTCTTCGACCCAAACTTCATTCCTCCAGTCAATCCACCAGATCCGTTAGATCATCAGCAAAAATGGTCTGGGCCCTGGGTTATCAAAGGCTTTCCTTTGGGTGCCTAGGCTACCTAGGAAGCCTAGGTCACCTAGGCTGCCCAGGTCATCCAGGTTTATCCCTTTTTCCTTGGCCTTTTCAGGTGGTTATAGGTAACCTGTGTCAACCTGAGGTAGCCTGAGCTACCCTGAGCTACCCTGAGCTACCCTGAGCTACCCTGAGCTACCCTGAGTGAACCTGAGTAAACCTGAGACAGCCTGAGCAACCTGAGGTAACCTGAGATAGCCTGAGGGTGCCTATCACAAGTAGTGGTATCTAAAAAACATCTTAGTTATCTCATTATTCACCTGTCTTTATACTTAGTCTTATCACTCAATGTTGCTCAACTTATACTATTTCATTGTTCTTATTGGACTCACTTAATGTATTCTTATTAGAAGAAGCTTCTTAATATCTTATTGACCTTAACTTACATCTCGGAACAGCTCACTGAAGTTATTCAGACTCATGTTTAAGTGTAGCAAGCTTAGGAGGTAATCTGTTATACTCTTGATGAATATGATTTGACCCCATCAACAGGTTTTTGATTGTACGCAGTTCACAGGCACCCACGCGGTTCGGCGCTTATTTAAGCGCTTATTTCGCGCAATTACTTACAACTTTGATCTATAGATGATTTATCAAGCAAGTGGAATGTCTGCTTTTGATTACAGAACATCTATATATTTAATAGCTTAAAACCCGAAGTTATTTAGGCTCTTTAGGTTGTATAAAATTAAACCAAGTTTCAGACTGTCTCAGGTTGCCTCAGGTTGCCTCAGGTTGCTCAGGTTTCCTCAGGCTTCCTCAGGTTCACCCAGGTTAGCCCTATGGGGTGACTTCAGGGTACCCTAGAGGGTAGTCTCCATTAACCTGAGTTGCCCTGGTCACCCAGGTTGCCCAGGCTACCTGAGGTTGATCTATAGGGTAATCTCAGGTCACCCAGGCTACCTAGGCTATCTCAGGCCCAGAGCATTTTTGCTGATGATGCTGGTTATGTCAACGAATTGACCATATACCATGCATATACAAGGCTCGAAAGTCAAGCCCGTTCCCTCTTACTCTCTCGTCTTGATGACCGCTTGATGAGAAAAGTTACCAAGGGATCAACTTGAGTCCTGGATATTTGGGTGAAGTTAGTGGAACAGTTGCAGGTAAAATCAGAAATTGCCATTTCGGACATGAAGTCCAAATGGGAACAACATACCTGCAACCCAAAGGTTAATCTCGTGGACTTCCTCGCGGAAGATCAAGAAATGGTTGACAAAATAGAAGGTGCTGGCGGAGAGGTATCTGACAGCGAATTCAGGGTGCATATCTTGAAGGTGATTCCAGCTGCGTATAAGGATTATATCAATACAATGCTGGAAATGGCAAATCGGACAAGGACTCACCTGCCTACCAACGATATAATCGACATGCTGGAACGCCATTGGCGTTACAAGAACCCCGAGAGCCGATCCAGATCTGCAAAGTCTGACTCGAAGGATGTAGCTTTGGCAGCTGAACCCAGTACACCATCAGTGGGTAGCTTCGGAAGCTCCATCCCAGGTCCCTCTTGTGGTCATGGTCGCGGTCGCGGCGGCAGCGTTTCTGGCCAGAACTCCCACTCGCACAAAGGCCCCCGTTGTTACAACTGTAACGAGCATGGGCACTTTGCATGGGAGTGCAAGGCACCACGCAAACCCAGAACGCTGAAGGTAGAAGAGAAGAAGGCTGAGGGAAGTAAAGGGAAAGAGGGAGGCTCTGCTAACGTCGTAGATGAAACCACCGATTCAGATGACTCAATCGAATGGATCTACTTCATCGGTGCTGAACCAGATACCTCATCCGAGTCTGACCTTGATGAGCTATTCGATGCTGCAGACCCCAGTGACAGCAAATCCGAGTACGATCCACTTGAGGGCCTCTTTGACAACACAGATGACGACATGCCTCCTCTTGAACCTCAAGACCCGAGCGACGATGAGGAGGATAATGAGGTTGATTGGCGAGGGAAGTGGAAGAAAGTTGGTAAGGTTTGTGCAGTAATGTGCGCAGACCTCATGCACGAGCTTTATAGGTGGGACACCAAGTTAGACACTTGGCATGACCACCAAGTCTATGCCACAGCGAGAGGAACCCTTGAACCTCCGGAACATGTGGAACACGTCAAGGAGGATGATGGAAGCAGTAGTTCCACTTACATCCTCGATTCTGGGTGCACCAGGCACATGATGCCCGACCTTTCTATCTTCGAATCCCCTCCCATCCCTTGCAAACCAAAACGCTTTCGTGCCGCAAACAAAAACCTCTTTGAGGCGAGCCAAAATGGGACTGTTGAGATAAAAACTTGACAACGGCGACCATCTGTCCCTACCGGACACGCTATTCACTCCAGATGTTTCCAGCACGCTGATCTCAGTTGGGTCATTGGATGATGCCGGATACTTTATCACATTCAGAGGTGGACAGGCCGTTATAGTTGACACTGAGGGAAAGACCATAGGTACCGTTCCGAAATCAGATGGACTATACAGGGTCGTTATCAGGTCAGAAGGGGAAAGTCTCACAGTCACTGAGAAACTTACCCTAGAAGAGCTCCACCGCCGTATGGGGCACATATCTCCGGGTGTGGCGAAGAAATCCATAGCTGGTGGATTCGTCGACGGGGTTGAGCTTGATGGAACTGAGATGGGCCAGTGCGAGACCTGCATCTTTGCGAAGATGTCTCGCAAGTCCGTGCCGAAGCAACGTCAGGGGGAGAGAGTGGAGAATGTGGGGGAACACGTCCACTCCGACGTTTGGGGACCAGCATCCGTTGAATCTAAAGGAGGGAAACATTATTTCATAACATTCACAGATGATTATTCGCGTTTGACGCACCTTTTCATTCTCCAAGCCAAATCAGACGCATTTGAAGCGTATACCCAATACGAAGCGCACATCCTAAACCAGTTCAAAGCTGCTATCAGAATCTTACACTCTGACGGCAGTGGAGAATACCTGAGTAACGAATTCAAAACTTACCTGAAGTCCAATGGTACAATTCACCAACTCACGGTACATGATACGCCAGAGGAGAATGGAGTCGCCGAGCAGCTCAACCTCATGCTACTGCAACGTGTTCGTGCTATGTTACACAATAGCGGTCTACCGAGTTCTCTCTGGGCTGAATGCGTGTGCCACACTGTTTGGCTGAAGAATCGAACGTCTACTCGCGTATTGGGAGGTAAGACTCCGTTCGAAGTCGCATTTGGCCAGAAGCCAAACATTGCCAACGTGCCAGACTGGGGATCAAAGGTGTTTGTTCAGAAAAGGAGCAAGTTGAAACTGCTCGCTCGTGCTCGAATTGGGTACTGGGTCGGTCATAACAATGGTGAGGAGAATTTTGAGGTCAGCAAGGGTCACCGCGTCTATTGGAAGGACACGAAAACGGTAACCGTTGAACGGTCGGTCATTTTTCGAAAGGAAGAGGGAGGTATACGTGGGTTTATAGAGGAAGAGGATACAGACGGCGACGTTGAGATTGAGGGGGAGGGATCAGAGTTAGGTAACAATCCCAACATCCCAACATCCACACCGATTACAAATTCCCCATCTTCTCCGCAAAATCCGCTTTCTCCGCAATCTCCGGGTGATCCGAGCCTCGAATCGGTCCGAGTTCCACGCGTTCGCAAACCATCACAGTACGTCCAATGTTTGGTTAACGGCAAAACTAAAGGCATTCTCCCTCGGGGAATGTCTCTGCCGAATACACCTCTAGTTTCCACACTCATTCCTGAAGAGATGACCGAAGAACAGGCCTTTTTGGCCGACATCTCAGAAACTGAAGGACTGGAACCTCAAACGGTTGCAGAAGCTCATCGTTCTCCCGACTGGCCAAAATGGGCGAAAGCCATAGAAGAAGAGCTCGGCAACATGCAGCAATTCCGTGTGTTCGACGTAGTCAAAACTCCTGAGCACGCAAACGTGGTTGGTACAAAATGGGTCTTTCGTATCAAGAAAAACGCGTCTGGTGGCATAGATCGCTACAAAGCGCATCTCGTTGCTCAGGGTTTCACACAGGTTGAGGGTGTCGATTACTTCGAAACCTACGCCCCAGTTGCTCGACTCGCTTCCATCCGTACTGCACTTGCTCTTGGAGCCCGACTCGACCTTGAAATTCATCAAGTCGACATTAAGGGTGCATACCTGAATGGTGATTTGATCGAAAACAAAGACATCTACCTGAAGCATCCCCCAGGCTATCCTCTCTCAAAATCCCCATCCACGACCTCGTTGAAGCTTAACCGTCTGATTTATGGTCTGAAGCAAAGTGGGAGATATTGGGAGATATTGGTATATCAAGTTTGGAGCAACACTGAAGGGACTCCTTGGGATGAAACGGTGCGATGTAGACCATGCAGTCTATTATCGGCACCAAGATGGCGCGCTCATAATTATTCTCACCTCCGTTGATGATCTGACCATTCTCGCTTCGAACATAGCACTCATCAACCACCTGTAACTGTTATCCTGAAGGCTTGACACTGGGCTATATCCCTACTTTGCAAATGCTTCAGTAAGGATATAACCACAGAAGAGCCAATGCCTCTGGAATGGCACTATGGGATAAATCCATAGCACCACCATGACCAAGGGATATATCCCATGCACCAGTATATTCCAGCGCCCCATAGCGTCGGGATGATGAGTCACCGAGGCGGAGGTACGCGCTGACAAAGATAAGCGCAACGGAGACACCGGAAGCATTCACCGGACCGACATAGAGCCGAAGTAAAATGTCACTGCAAGGAATCGAACCCGGCGCTCCATGAATACTCCAGCGTCTAATCAATCAAAGTAAACGCTCACGTTGCACATTAACCACTTGTTCATACGAACGATGTAAATAAGTATTCTAATTCGATTATGTGACTCCTACGGCAGGAGCATTATTTTATCCATTCACTGCATAGTACAGTACATTACAAGCATCAATGACGGCTACCTGATGAGCTTCCTAAACACACAAATAACCTCATCCTAATGCCTCATCCAGCTTTCGGAAGGATAAACGCTCTGCAAGGATCTGCAATAGCGTTTGCGGAGGATCATCGTCCTCTTCGTGAGCGGCAGGCGTGGGTTCCAAAGCTGGACCGTCGCCGGAAAGGGGGTGGTATTTGGGTTGGAGGTTGGGGTTTTATAGACCGTGCGAGGGTTTTGCAACGAGGAGATGAGTGTAGTAGGTGAGAGAAGAGAAGGCTAGCAAAGTGGGCCGAGGACACTAGGACGTGGTCAAGGGGACCTGAAGTGTCTGGTAACATTGAGAGTGCTTGAAGGAGAGGTGTTGGCGGAAGCTGTAACGGGTCTAGAAGAACGACATTAATCTAAAGATTGAACGATAGGAGAATGGAAACGGACCAGCTCCTTCGGGAACGACCATTGCGAATATTATAGCGTATTTGATTTCTTCTTTCCTAACAAAGTTCTATGCCATGCTCAGGTCAATACTCGCGAAGAAACAATCACGTATGCGTACCTCGAAAACTCCTACTGCCGCAGTTCGTAGCTGGTTGAACCTCGACGAAATCTTCAACCGACTCTCATACACCGTCTTGATCCTCTCAACCTTCGCCCTCTCCGCAATCTTCTGCAATCCTCAGGCGTCCCATCGAGTAACGCAACACCTATATGAGCCTGCTTGAGCGCACCCACATCATTGGTACCATCGCCTGCCATAAGAGTGACGTAGCCAGCACTTTTCAGTGTTGATGTATTCTTTTTGGGCAGGTGATACACGAGCGTAGACCCAGGTGTTTTGGACGAGGTTTTTCCATCCTGGCGTGTTTTCGTATTGCTTCATGGCGGTACCGGTGATACAAATGTCGTACTCGTCGAATAACGTCAAATCGAGTGGGGCGGAGGGGTCCACAGGGATGACTTTGCGTTCGTCCACGGTTCGCCAGGTGAGGTCTATCATGGAGGGTTATCAGTCCAGACGATACAGAAAAATACAATAAACGAATACAAACCTCGTTCGTTACAAGGATTCTCCTTGAGATCCGAGATGAACACTTCCCGGTCTACAATCTCGACCGTCTTCACGACGTGGACGGCAGTCAATGGATTATCACCAGTGATCATGATGCACTGGAACGAAAAGGTGAGCATCGATAATTGTACTTGAAAACCCAACATGGTCTTACACGATGCGAAGAGTCCGCCAACATTTTAAGCGTGTCGACAGCATCGGCCTTCAACGGACAATGGAAAACAAGGAAACCAGCGAATGTCAGGTTGCTTTCAATGGCATCTCTAGCGAGCTTATTGATCTAAGAGAACATTAGAATGTCATCAAAAAAGGAGTGGAACAAGAATACTAACCTTTTCACATTCATAAACTCCATTTCCTTACAAGCCAGCACTAGAACACGGCTTCCCTCACTAGTGTATCCCTTGTATATCTCATCATATCGAGAAGGAACAACACCAAGCATCCCTTTAATAGTCTCCGGCGCACCCTTGACCGCAACCAAAGTCCGATTTGCATTTCCGCCAGTCCCACCTGTAACCGAGGGACCTTGGAAAGTCGAAACAAATGCACCATAATCGACCAGCCGAGTGCCATCTAAGTGCTCATCAGATTGAGAGGTTTACGTCAATAAAGAGAATAATCACCTGTCCTCACAGGCCTTTAATGCCTGCATGCACTTGTAAACATCCGCCATCTCTTTGTTTGGATCGGTCGATAGGCCCGAACGCTTGCCGCCCCATATGTTTAGCAAAAGAACGATGCTAGCTGTAAATGCTGAGATCTACAACAAGGGGTCAGAGGTGTTTACACAAATCCAAAGAGTACGAACCTGAGAAAACGGGAGTAAAATACCCTGTCTTTTTCTCTGAATATTGATGATGTGACTTGCGGACCTTGCTGCATTCATGCAGATTGCGAGTGACGGGAAGGATAACGGAGATGGCTTTTTTGGTGAAGGGATGAATGGCCTATGAACGACTATTTGCACGAGATAATAATGCGAGTCGCGATTTGGATCCCAGCGAACTGTGAGATAGGGTATAAGGATACGTAAGATTAAGAAGCAACTGGAGTGCTTATGATGATCAGGGACCGAGTCCACCCTCTGGTTCAAGGCGGAAGCCAGTTCGGCCACGATATGGAGTGCAGGATGCAGGGGAATTATTCGAGAAAAAGTGGAACTACAACCAAGGAAGTAAGTCGAAAAATTCCTGAAAATAAGAATGAACAAGACGTACCATGGGCCTGAGGGGGTTTAGGCAAGTCTTGAGCCTTAGTCCGTCGCGCTGAATGAACGTTTAAGAGTCAAGTTTAACCATGAGATCGCCAAACAATCACGTTCGGAAACGCGGTCCGTAGGCGCTTAACGGGTGTTCCTTTCGAGCTCGTCATTTGAAACAACGGTCTCTTGCAGTGAGATGATAACAGATATCATCTGGATGCCCTGGGATCGCTTCAATACATGTTTCTAGTCTGTACTATCCAGGAATTATATGTACTGAACACAATAGCGTTGATAAAATCATATTTCATTTTGAATAAGTACTGTACATCTGGAATTGAGTCCGTTGTTCTAAGCAATGGACTAGAGCCAAATATCAGTGAGTTTTGAGGGTCATTTTCAAGCATATGTGCAAAGCTATATATGAACAATAGGTGGTATCATTTCGATGATTCATTTGTTGGAGAATCTGCAGTCATGGTGGTTTAACGATTGCTAACCAAGGGCCCAAGTATAACATACGATATAATACAACATATGCGGAATACTTACATCTAGGATCGACTCCGATTGAGTTCATTCTTCTAAGCGCATTCTCAACTGGTCCAAATTATACGGAATACGGACATTATGATCGAGGTGAGATTGTTGTGTGAGTCTAAATTCAATGCTGTACTTATAGCTTCTTTTCAGGAATTTGCCTCTCGTGAACAAGAAATCTCGTTCACCCACATTTCCATCCACGTTCAGAACGCTTCAACTCAATCTTTAATGCAATTACTTATTTGGTAAAAGAACTTAGTACAGGTGGACGGTCCGAGTTGATTAAAGTGAGCGTGCCAAGAACTTAGAACATTGTCTTGCAATCAGTTAGAAAAAAAGGCAACTATGTGGTGAGGTTTGGGTCAGGTAAGTACAATTATACACTTCTTGCAAGGGCGGGAAAAAACACCTTCGGCTGCTCAAAGTTGGAGCTCTTTCAATATGGTGTTAATAATAATTTTCATCAAGTTTTAGAAGACAAACCGGGGTAACTAAAATGTGCATCAGAGACTTTAGTGAACTATGCAGAGCAGATTGAGTTGGTCCTGACAGGAGAGGTGCGCTTGAGTAGGTATCGTAACCTCTAATCAATCGCGATTGGAGTAACTGAATGAGATGGTACATGTAGACTTCTTTGGACGTTATTCTCAGGCTGTCGACCAAGTTCCAATTCGCCATCCTGAGGATACGGGGTATGGCTACGTGTCCGAGTCATCGGTGCCAGGTAAGGATGTCTACAGCTTTCTCCTGCGACCGCGCTGAACTTGCATATGTCTCCGCTTTGCCCAGAACCTCCACTTCGTACATCCTCCCTTTGCCAAACCCAACCATAACTGTCGCCCCGCTCCCGGTTCGCACTGTCAACATCCCTTCACCCCATTCACCCTTGTAACCTTGTCTGTCCAATGTCAATAGGGAGATGAGATTGTGTGCGAACTCCGGCGTATGTTTTACGTTTTGGAGTCGAATCAATCTCTTCGTACCGTCGACATGCATTGTAAACTCTACAGTTCCTATTCCCTTGATAAGGAACTGGCCCTCTGAGCCTGCGACTGCGCTATTTCCCTTTTCATCAACTTCGTTATACTCAACGAACTGTGCTCGCTGAACCCAGCAGTGGTCCGTTGCACCTAAGTCTATGAAAGTTTGAATGGGGACATTGGCCAATGGGGAATAAAGGGGTATATTTTGGGTTCTGCAAGCTGTACACTCATTCTTGGGTACTAGGGGGTGAAGCAAATCTGGTACGTGTATATCTACTCTTCCTCCTCTCTGACCCTTTCCATCATCTAGAATGGCATAAGCGACCCTAGGTGAGGTGTCAGGAGGTGTTGGGGAGGAAGAGGACGCTGTCAACGTACCATCAGGGCTCTTGGGGGAGTATGTGGATCCGACGTAGACGTTGATGGGAGAGGAGGTGTCGACGGCGGATGCTTTTGTGCCGTACTTATCCCTCCAGGACTTGGGGGCTTTGCCCTCCGCCCCGCCGCCTTTTGCCCAACACCTGTCGATGGTGTGGCCAATTTTGGTGGGGCAGGGGGGATTGGTACAGATGGGGCATTCCCGTTTGGGTGTTGGGGTAGAGGAGCTTGCAGCGTGTGTCGCTAGATGCTTTGCGAAAAGAGCAGCTACTTGTTTCTTGACGTAGTCGTTGTCTCCGTCGTTGGTATGCCCAACCTTGTCAAGGTAGAGGCAGTGTAGGTAGGTAAATGCTTTGGTACTGAATACACCAGGGACGTTCAAAACGTAGTCTTTCCAGCTATCGGGCATCGAGGCAATAACGATTAGCCTGAACTGGTAATCATTGCAAGTTCCTCCAAGGTTATGAAGGGACCTAAGTAAGTTTTGCATCTTCTTTTCATGGTCTTCCATCGTCGTTGTCTCCGGGTTGAACTTGTGTTCGCGGAGCGTTGTGTCAGCAATGTGGATACGCTGCTCGTCCCGGGACTTGTACTTTTTGAGGAGGTATGCCCATGTCTTGGAGGATGTATTAGCTCGTTCGATTCCGATTCCGATGGGGTCGGTGCAATTCAAGTACATGATGGAAGCGACCATACGCTCGCGCTGAGTCCATTCACTAGGAGATGGAAACTGGCTGTCTGGAAGTGAAGGGGTTTGGGCCATATAAATGTACGTAGCCAATGTAGGTTTGGGGATAGAGCCATCAAGGTATCCCTTTAAGCCCCTGACTTCTACATTGAGCTTGACTCAGTCCTTAAACGCTCGCCAGGTGTCCTGTCCCGATAGCTGCGATGCTTCGGGGAACGTCGGAACATTCAAAGATGAGTTTCCGGATGTCATGGAGTCCTGGATTAGCGATTTGGGTTAATAGGTGAGTTATTCCTTTATGCTCGTAGGGAGCCCAGTCTCATAATCTGTAGAGTGAAAATGATCTCAGTTGGGCTACAAGGTAGCGGTACAACTAAATATATTACTATACCTGTAGAGTGAAAATGATCTAGTGAGAATGAATGTAAGTAACGGTATAGTAAGTAAGAAAAAGATGCTCTCACCTCAGTTGGGCTACAAGGTAGCGGTACAACTGAGGGAGGCAACCGTCGATGCTCCAGGTATATAAGTCGATCATACGATCGGCATAGGTAAGCGGAGTGGAAATCTCGAAACCAGCAAAATAGATAAGTAACTAGAATAAGTAATGTCAAAGCGTGGTTTACCGTCTGGAGTACTACTCCAACAGAATTGAGACCGCTTTGACTGCTTTGACATTTACGTCGTGTATCTTGTCTTTTACATCCAATCTTGGAAAGGACAAGACTCCGACTAACGAGAGGACCATGAGCGTGGCGTCCTTCACGCTCGTAGCGTCCTTCATATCTATAACGACATTCGCACCATGTGACTCAGCTCAGCCGTAATTCCGGCATTCCGTTGATTCAATAATCTCCCTTCCCTCATGCCACAACCACATTTCATTACGCTTGCTTTGACGTTCATCTGAAATCCACGAATCCTTGTCTCTATATTGAGCAGGTTATTCATACTCATTCGGAGCTGGTAGATCTGCAAGTATTCTGTCATTGTACGGGCACACACTGGGTATTTAGATTCGACTTTTTAATGTCAACTTTGCCATGGTTTACTACCCCGCATCTGACCATGCTACCGAATTGATGTACGTCCGCTTTCCTTTATGCAATCTATAACTCTAACCGTTATCATCCATGCCCACCCACACCTCCAAACCATCCAACCCCTGTCCAACAAAAAGCTCTACGACTCACTCCGCCGCAGAGTCCCCAAAAAACACTCCCTCCAAGTCCTCGAATCCTTCCTACGTGCGAGTCGAGGTGAGCCCACGCTCTATGCGGCATGTCCAACGTTCCTTAGCTTGTATTTAGAATTGACACCCTGTTCCTCGACAACTCAAAGCCCAACAATGCTTACCGACTCGAAACTTTTTGTTCCGCCGCGTCCATCTCCACGACTGCTTCTCAGTAGCTCAGATGTTATTTCTTCAACAAGTGTGTGTGTCTTTCCAGACACACCTGCCACCAAGGACGAAGAGGGCAGGACAAACATCAACAGCGTGTCCGACAAAGGCTTTTTGGAAAAGGCCAGCGAGAAGAGCTTCGCTAGCTTGTTCACCGACTCAGTTAAATTCTAGATCATGTGGAGCATCGAGCAATGGTACGGTCCCGTCGTGGGGGGTTTCGAAGTCAAGGGCTTGAGACAGAGACGTCTTGTCATCGGGCACAAGATGGGTGGGACTGCAACCTTCTTTAGGTACGCGTCACCATCCATCTATCTCTATTTACTAATCTCTATATCCAACGTGTCTAACCAACTTGCTCCAACTTCCAGACATCCTCGACTACCCAATGTTTTACGCTGTTTACGACGCTTTCACTAACGGTACTTCTGGTAGCCCCAATCAGCCGTACTTCCGGGGAGTTCCGTTGATTGCCCTTATAACTTGTCTTTCTTCGACACCTTCATCGCCTCCTCGTTCGACTTTGTCTCGGGTTCCTGTGATGATGCACGCGTTTCCAATGTAACATTACAGTTTGGGTATCAATCATCCACATGCTCATTCTCGCCTTTATCTTCATCTTCATTTTCTTCGCAGCATTTGGTCATTGTACTGTAGAAGCGAAATTAAAGATGCTGGAGAAGCAGAAGCAGGCGACCAACACTTCGTACGTGTCTATCTTTAATTCGAAAAAAAGGCTTTCAAAAGACGCCGCAGCTAGTCCGAATCCGATTACCAGTCCCAGTCCGAACACCCTCTCTTTCCCAAAATCCTCCCCAAAAACATCAGCTCCGTCACCAGATTCGCCTTTATCTTCAGCGCTATCAACATTAACAGCGTTATTAGCGCCGTCGACCGTTCCTGGGTCACCTTTGGCTCATGTTCCAAGGTTGTTTTCATTGTCATCTGCATTTCCCTAATCATCAACGGCGATAAACCTTATTTCTACCCTCCAACAGTAATACTGCCTCCTTATACTGCCATGCACATGCATTCGTCTCCCATCTACCTTCGGTCCACCCTCACCTGGGTCATCGCCGTCTTCTTTGGTTCCTCGAGACCCTTTCTGCTCAGCGATCTCCCCATCTCCTATTCCAGCCCTACATCGAAACACAAATCCGCGTTCCCATTTTCTTCCCAGACTCAACCTCCAAATAGACGAAATTTAAACCAGATCTAGAACTGGAGAGCGAGCAGTGTAGACATTGCAGGAAGAACTGAAAAAGGATGGGGCTAGTAGGCACGAGCGAGAGCAGGGTATGAGAATTCATTGTGCCTGTGGAAGGGGCTTCTCATGGGTTTGGAGAGGCTGGAGGAGCTGGACATCGGAGTATGAGATAGTTGATCTGGTTTGTCAGCGAGTTTGAGTGCACTAACAAAGGTATTGAAGCCATATGTCGCTGACTGCGACGTGGTGGTAGCGTACATTATACTAAAAAGTGACGAATTTTTGCTATATGTAAATATTGCTAGTATGGATATTATCATCCTGATGGTGTAGTGGTTTGAGCTTTAACACATGGCGCTTAATTTGTGCTCATGGTAAACCTCTACTGTTCGAGTCGGTTGCCTGGCATTAATTTTGCCATAAATTATGGTCCTTTCGGCTTGCTACTATGTCCAGGCACCTGCCTTCCAATTTAGGAAGGGGCGCACCTTGTCCCATTTGGGAACAGGCAGGAAAGTCATGAGTACTTGATTACAGTAGGCATTAGGGATATATCCATAGCTGCCCTTTATTGTTATTGAGGTGGACTGGTAATATCCCAGTATGCATTGGGTACCATGGTAATATCCCTGTTCAAGCATTTCAAGCTTGTGTATATATACCAGGCTCAAGCAGTCAGGATAACAGCTATGGCTGCATCAACCTCGTGAAGACAAAACTCCAACAAGCTTTCAAAATCACGGACATGGGAGAAATCCACTGGATTCTTGGCATCGAGGTCAAGCGCAACCGTGCACTCTGCACCCTTTCATTATCACAGAAGGCCTACATCGAGTCGATAGTCCACACGTTCGACCTCCAAAGTGCTAAACCATCATCTGTCCCCATTGACATTCACAACCGTCTCTCGAGTCTGCAGTGCCCTCAGACTCCCGCAGAAGTTGCCGCCATGCGAAACGTACCGTATCGTGGTCTCGTAGGCAAAACCATGTACGCTAACATTGGTACGAGATTCGACATTGCATACGCCGTAGGAATGCTATCGAAATTCCTTACGAATCCCGGAATGCCGCACTTCAATGAAGGAAAACGTTGTGTTCATTACCTAAAGGGGACTAGCCATTGGGAACTTGTTTATGGCGAAACCCCCAACAATCCCGAGGGATACATCGATGCGAATGGCAACATGTTCAAGGACCGCCGTGCGATTACTGGTTACATCTTCCTCATCGATGGAGGAGCTGTCAGCTGGAGCTCACGCTCCCAGTCTCTAGTTTCTCTCTCTACCACAGAATCTGAATATGTCGCCGCTACCGAAGCAGCCAAGGAGGGCCTCTGGCTCAGGTCATTCATCTCTCAAATCTTCGAGCCGACTTTCACCATTATTTGGAATCCGACAACTCTGAATTCTGATAATCAAGCTGCCATCGCTCTTTCGAAAGATCATCAGTATCATGCGCGTACAAAGCACATCGACACGCGCTATCACTTTATTCGCTATGTCATCGAGGAGGGAAAGATCAAGTTGGTTTATTGTCCAACTGAGGAGATGGTTGCTGATGCATTGACGAAGGCCCTGCCTAGCGCCAAGGCAAAACATTTTGCAGCAGCTGGCGGACTTGGTCCAGTTTGAGGGGGAGTGTTGAGTTATTTTTTCTTTATATACGCATTCATGGTCACTTACTGTACAAACATGGACCAAGTAGGTGTACGGACTCTTATTTATCTAGACTGACTTCCATATATAGAAGTTACCCCTATTTGTACCTTACATTATTCAGCTACATACCGACGGCACACCTCAGACGCTTACGACCATCTTCCGGCACTGAGGTGAGCTCCGATACCTTACTTACTTATTAGTTTACTTACTGACTACTTGTATCAGACTTATACCGTTACTTTATAGGTAATACAAGATGCTTACGACCATCTTCCGGCGCTGAGACTTATACCGTTACTTTATAGGTCCGCCAGCGCGACAGATACTCGCCGAGCTTGTATTACAACATAGATATCTTGTTTTGAACCGGGTTTTGCGAGAACGAGAACGGCCAGTAGCGGCGCTGATTCGACGAGGTAACGAGGAGTACAAGACGAGACTAAATACTAGGAAGAAAGGGGTAAGTAACGGAGATATAAGAATAGTTAATCCGAATGAGACTAGAACCATAATGTATGAACGTATAAGTTGTCTGAGAGTCGAATGCGCGGTGAAGAGACGCATGTATGTGAACAGGGCAAGTGAGATGATGGTAGAGGCGGGGGTAAGGATGAAATCCCTACATATCTAACCTTGCAACTGGGGATTTGTACAACGTTACAACAAGATACTCAGTACTACATAAAATAATGCATCTTCAAGGTTTACAACAACACGGAATCGACAGTTTCGACATCGGAAATGGTAAGAATCAACAACAGCCGCATGAGCAAGTATTCGCAGAATAACAGACGTCAACAAATTTTCGACTCATTCTCAAGGCAACTTCGATGGCGGCTCCTCAGAATTCCATCCTGTCCAAACAAGGAATGATATTCTCCACGAATTCATTTCTAAAGGCTTCCTTTATAGCGGCTTTCGGATTATTGTTCACGTTGACATTTGCTTGAACGCTTTCAACAGCATTCCAGCTTTACATTCATATCTTCACTCACACCTCTAATTCCAGTGGCCTGTTCCAGAACGATTTTCATCTCATGGATTTGCAGGTCAATCCAGTTCCTAGACCCAACTCTTATGGGAGGACTTCTGACAAATTTAACATTCATAGCCTGGTACCCAAAATACTCAATCCTTGTACTTACTTAATTAATAGTGGAGCAGGGATTGCAAATTATTGAACCTCCAATCTTGACTTTATATCCCATATGTCATTGATAGTTGTGAACTCCTCTTTATTTTGTTCAGACGACGGGCCCTCGCCTGTAGTCATATCCAGATTCTGTAGGTTGAGAATTGCACGGCATCCCTGGATTTGGGGTTAGAACCAAGAACCAAACAAAGTAGCTTGCATACCGCAGTGGATACCAACGAAATGAAAACCCTGTAGTTACCAATGAGGAAGCATCTGAACAAGAAACAAAGAGTTCAAACTTCAAGTCACTTACGGATATATGAACATCACTGGTACTGCATTTCTACCTGCAGCAACACCAATTGAAATCATTGCCACTATCTCGGAACATGTCAGTGAGTGCAGGACAATGAGCTGAAGGAGATATACCAGATATTGCAGCAAATACTTTTAAATTGTCTCTGTTCAGTACAGAAACTAATGGTGGCTGTTCAAAAGTATTGCGACGAAGATCCCAGTATGTCCGTTTCCAAGCAAGCCCATGGATAACCAAATGGACAACTATTTCTCCAATCCTGCATTAATTGACATGTTAGTATCTAATACACAAGTGCACTTTGATCTGAGCCTCACATAAAAAGCACAACAGGATTTCCAGTAGGGTGATCAGCTACCGCATAGTTTAATATGCAATTCTCAGTGAATGTAAACTGTTGATCCATGAGTCCATTCCAAGTGCTTAGAATTATTCTGAGTCAGAATGAGGGCTACTAGATAGGTATTAACTTACATATAAATTGATCCAGCCATCTTTCCTGTAAGCACCATTGAGAGAAATGCGCCCACTTTCAGACTTTGTTCATACAGAGCAAATACTAATAAATATAGGAAATCAATGGGAAACCGGCAGCAAAAGTGAATGGCGGACCTCGAATACTGAATGTGTAGGGATCAGTGGCATTATTGGAGACCAATAATGAGAGACATACCTCAGAATTAACTGTAGGATCAGCAACATAGTATAACATGATGCAGCCTGAAAAATTTGCCAAGTCATACAGACATCTTCGGCAGGTCGCTGATGACCACGAAACCTAGCTGTCCATATACTCGTAAGAACGATGTTTGCACTGTAGCATAGACTTCAGAGAGTGGAATTGAAGGCGTGGTAGTTACACACATATGGATTGAGAACGCGAGATATCTCGCCGAGATGAAGAGAGAGCGCACAAATGTTGGTCTCCTAAAGCTGTTAATCGTTATTTGCAATAAAGATCGAGGACCAGGTGCACTCACTTCCATATATATTCTAGCTCATTACGTCTGGTGAGAAAACTATCGCAGCTTGTCAGCAACAAGCCGAATACTTTACGCCGTATGGCACGATTTCAGTTTTGGAAGGATTTAAATGTTTCTTCGCGACATACCTGACGCCCGATTTGGGCTTTCATTTCAAGAGGGAGTGATACGAGGGAAATGGAGAGGAAGCTTGGCACGAGCTTGCATTTTATGGATAGGCGAATCTACTCATGGCCCATGGCAATGATCAGGGCTGTCGGAGCATGGGAAGTATTTTAGGTTTTGATCGAAGAAGCCTACTGTACATTATCTTATCCGACCCCCCAATTCTTATTATGTCCCCTGATAAGTAATCCGATATAGATCCAACGATTTGGTCAAAACCCGGTCAGAATTTCGAAAATATGGAACCAAAAATGTGCAGAAGAGCTCAAAAAACACGTTGCAATAAAAAAAGAAAAAACAATTTCGGTCAAAAATCGTCGTTTTGGACCAAGTTAGGGTCTATCTTCCTCCCTGATTATCAGCCAAGTCAGAATGTTTGCAGGGCTGGGATATGGGTACGTCGCTACCGAGCCAACCCTACAGCTGACACAACGTCCAAGTACTTAGTTTATATGGCAGGCCGAGGTATTTAGAAAGGAGATAACAAAATACAACTTGGCCACTGACTTGCCACTGACTATCTATCGCGTTAAGGTAGCCCGCCAGCAGCCCTGGGGGAAGTTATGCAAGCCCTGGCATTGCGTAGCAGCCACTGAACACATACATTGACTCGGAACATCTTAAGAAAATTCATTTCCGTGTTCATGCTTAATTTTTTTTTTTTTCGCGTGCGACTTAGGGCGTACGAGTTTACAACCACAACAACAATCATCAAGATATACACCTAGGAGAATAATCTACAGGCTTAGCAACAATAAATATACAGTGGGTTTACAGCGCCATTGCCAAGGAGTCCGCAGCTTCAGGGGCCTATAGCTTTTAGCGTAACCCTAGCGTAACCGTTACGCCAGGTGACGCCAGGTGATGCTAGGGTGACGCTAAATATTTAGCGTCACCCTGGCGTCAACCTTAAATAGGTATTTAACAACCTGCATGCAACACTCATCTATGTGCTCACTTCAAGACAACAAACTTTTCCATATTTCTTGAATAAGTATTTATCACTACTCATTAGGTGGGAGTTCGAGTGACAAGACTGTTATCATGATGTACATACTTACTGCAATAATTTCTTGGAAGCTTCGTGACTCGGAAGACTCGGAATAACTTTTGGATAATTGGATGCAAATCATGCAATTAGCTGGACTCCGATAGCTCAGTACACTTTGCTGTGTTGGTAAACCGTAAATTAGTTAAGTAATACAGTATCTAATAATTGTAGCCAAGTACGGTGGTACTAAATCAATGAGAAGTTATGCTGAAGTGATTTTGAATTTAATAAAATCCACGCTGGGGTGACGCCAGATTTAACAAAAGCTACGCTTGGGTCACGCAAAATTCAACGAAGTTAACGCTAGTGTAATATAAGTAGCGCCTGGGTTACGCTAAATTTAGCAAAGTTTACGCTTGAGTGACGCAAAATGTAATAAAATTAGTGTCTGGGTTACGCTAAATTTAGCGAAAGTTACACTTGGGTGATGGTAAATTCAATAAAAATAACGCTTGAGTGATGCTAAATGTAATAAAAGTGCACGCCAATCTTGATAAAGAGACGCCGGGGTGACGCTAAATTTAATAGTAATGAGGACAGCGAAAGTCACCATTGAGTATTATTCAAAAATGTAAACCCTGTAGTAGTTCATGGCATTCATTTTGTTGTATCTTTCTTATATTTCAATAAGTATCATTTATCTCTTATCCATTGTCTAGAGTACTACAATAGAGTACTTAGCAGTGCCAGATCTAAAACTTCAACTTTTACAAGTCCTCAGCATCATGGGGGAAATTGGCAACTCAACAATAAGACCATTCACCCACCAATCATTATTCATGTAAGGATTTCATCCTTACCCTGACCTCCGCCAACATCCTGCTCGCTTTGTTCCATCCCTCAAACCTCGGACCACGAAGGACCAACATTTACTCGCATATATGAAGGTCTTGTCACAACTTGTCTCATTCCAGATTTCCTCTACTTATATTTCCTTAATTTACCTCCTTACTTACTTATTATTTATACTCATGTTACTGTCATGGATAATTGGGGGTGACTCGGAGCTGTGAGGCTCAAGGTATGGGGTAAGAAGTAATGTTGACGGAGGAAGGGATACTGATAACTAGGCCCTTGTAGTAGACCTTATGTACTCTGCAGTAAGTACCTGTAAGTATCTATAATGTC
>ML770096.1:0-20181 GCA_009733575.1 Gymnopus androsaceus JB14
AACCACCCGCCTCTTTAGTTTCCATTTCTGGAAAATCTCTCTTGAAGGAACCGCCAATGTTTAAAGGCGAGAAAGAGAGTTACCAGGAATGGAAGAGAAAAACTCAGCATGTGGCTGAGTGATGAAAAGAACAAGGTCCGAACCGATACAGAACGGATCAACATTGCTCTCTCCTATATGGAAGGAGAGAAAGTACGAGACTGGGTAGAAAATTACTACCAACGAGAATATAACTACATCAGACTACGCTGGAACTCGACATGGGCTGAGTTCATCAGTGTACTCGATGAGAGATATCTAGATACGGCAAGGCATGCCGATGCAAGAGAGAAGTTTGAAAGAGCTCGTCAAGGAAAAGACGAGACAGTATCAACGTTCTTTGAACGTTTTGAAGTACTAGTCAACACGGCACAGTACAACAAAGATGCCCCACATGTTCTGCAGAAAATAGAACGTGCGGTAAACAAACCCATTATCGACAGCATCTATAGCGTTGGTAATCTTCCAACTACCTTCCAAGGCTGGAAGGTAAGAACTGTTGAACTCGACAACCTTTGGCGTCGAAGAAACGAAGCAACCAGAAATTGGAGCTTCGGAAGCACGAACTCATGGCACTCCACCCCGAAAACCACTCCTCAAACTCAGGTGCAGGCACCTAAAGCAACTCCACAGACACCACAACCTCATCGACAAGATGGCACTGGTGTCACCTATGGAGGAAGTGGCCAACCAATGGAACTGGATCAAGGCCGAACACGAGGTCCATTCAAGTGTTTCGGGTGTGGACAACCCGGACATATGAAGAGGGACTGCCCCAATAAACGAGAAACAATACGTCAGGCATTTACGACATTAAACGAGGAAGATCAGGCAGAGCTCGGGAAGCTCTGGGGTTTTGTGAAATCTCAACAGTGAACACAGGTCCTGTTGAGTCTCAGTCAATAATGGACATGGACAGCTCTATATATGTAGATAGTGGTATTTCATACACGATAAATACACCTGAATCTATCCCCATTTTGCCATCTCCAAAAAAGACTGAAAACCCTGTAAGGTTCGCTCTGAATTCTTCAGAGTGGTTGGTTAACTGCATCCGGACATCGAATAACTCTCGAGCAATCGGCGAATTATGGACCTGGGTCCCTAACAACCGACGACGAGAAATAACGGATCAAACGGTAACGGAAATAAGGAAATTGTCAGTACCCGATGCGGCTGAAGCAGTTAATAACTTCAAACGCAAACGTTTCGTAAGAGGCACAAAAGGCAAGGATCTTAAACTATCAGTCATAATCGAAGACATCACAAAAGGCAATCAAATAGAAGCAGATGCGCTTTTAGATTGTGGAGCAACCGGATCATGTATCAATAAAGAATTTGTTGAGAAGCATAACATCCCAGTCCGAAAACTCCCAATTAAAATTGCCGTATACAACGCTGATGGTACTTTAAATGCCGGCGGATCGATCGAAGCAATGGCAGAAGTTCGTTTAGTTATCGGAGACCATGTAGAAAGAATAGAGTTTGGAGTTACCAACCTTGGAAACACCGATATCTTTATTGGTCTCGACTGGCTTAGAGAACATAATCCTAGCATAGATTGGACAAATTCTACTGTTACATTTGACCGATGTCCCACTCGCTGTGGTTATATACCCTGGTGGCTAAATCCGGAAGAAGGAACCTCCCTCAACCGCCTAGAAGAAGGAGAGAGACTTTTTATATTCGACTGGGAAGGTTATGTCAAAGATAACGGACATATACGTACCATGTCAGAATCCTCTACAGCAGATCAATACATTAAAGAACACCCTGCTGTATTCAATAAACAAGGATTTGATGAACTTCCTAAACGACGACCATGGGATCATGCTATCGAACTCACACCTGATTCTAAACCTGTCGACTGTAAAGTTTATCCTCTGAACCTTGATGAACAGAAAGCATTGGATGAATTCCTAGAAGAAAACTTACGATCTGGACGCATTCGTCCATCAAATTCTCCAATGGCTTCACCGTTCTTCTTTGTTAAGAAAAAGGATGGTGCTTTACGACCAGTTCAAGATTATCGGAAACTCAACGATATGACGATTAAAAACCGTTATCCACTTCCTTTAATCCAAGAACTAATCGATAAGCTCAAGGATGCCAAGGTTTTTACAAAGATGGACATACGATGGGGATACAACAATATTCGGATTAAGGATGGTGACGAATGGAAAGCAGCATTCAGAACTAATCGAGGGTTATTTGAACCAACGGTTATGTTCTTTGGTCTTACGAACTCTCCTGCAACATTCCAAGCATTCATGAATCATATCTTGAAACGCCTTATTAATGAAGGACGCGTAATCGTATATATGGACGATATCCTTGTATTTACGAACACCATTGAAGAACATCATCGCATTGTACATGAAGTCCTTAAAATCCTTGAAGAAAACGGTCTATACCTGAAACCGGAAAAGTGTACATTCGAATCACCTCATGTTGACTATCTTGGAATTATCGTCGGAAATGGACAAGTGAAAATGGACCCAAAGAAAGTCGAAGCAGTCAAAGACTGGCCAATCCCAAAGAAGAAACGAGATATACAATCCTTTTTAGGATTTTGTAACTTCTTTAGACGCTTCATTCGAGGGTTCAGTCACGTTGCCAAACCGCTTAGCAAACTTACCGGAAATACAGAATGGTCATGGGGTCCTGAAGAGTTTCAAGCCTTCGAAACTCTGAAGACGCGAATCGCTGAAGACGTTACACTAGTAATTCCCTTAGACAATGGGAAATTCCGAGTAGAAGCCGATTCATCCGACTTTGCCAATGGTGCTGTACTATCCCAACAGGTTGAAGGAAAATGGAGACCAGTAGCCTTTAGATCTCGCTCGCTCAATGACGTTGAACGAAACTACGAGATTTATGATAAAGAAATGATGGCTATTATGGATTCACTATCGGAATGGCGCCAATACCTTATGGGCGCTCGAGAACCATTTGAAATATGGACCGATCACCAGAATCTCCAATACTTCCATAAACCACAAAAACTGAATCGACGACAGGCACGTTGGGTTACGGAACTATCTGAATACGAGTTCGCACTTCATCACAAACCAGGAACTTCTATGGGAAAAGCAGACGCTTTGTCAAGGATGACAAACCTTGAGACGGGGGTGAATGACAACAAAGACATTGTTGTTCTTAAACCAGAATTTTTCATCAATATAATCCGTGAAACTGAAAGTCCAGAAGACGCAATAATTGACAAAATCAAAAAATATGTCAATAACATGGACAAAACAGTAGTAGAAGCTCTAAACAGAAAAGACAAGTATTGGGTTAATGAACACGGTGGAATTGTTACATGGAAAAATCGCATCTATGTCCCAAAGAACCGAGAATTACGAGGAGAAATCATACAAAAACACCACGACTCAATCCTCGGAGGACATCCGGTCAATACAAATGTGGAGTTCAGTCACTACGTAACTAACTGGTGGCCGGGAATGGGAAACAACATCCGAATGTACATAAAAGGATGTGAAAAATGCCAAGCCACGAAAATTCATCGAAACAAACCTGTCGGACACCTTAATCCCCATAATATACCATCTGGACCTTGGGAATTCGTAGGAGTAGATCTGATTGGAAAGTTACAGAAGCAGGAGGATTCAATGCCATTGCAGTATTCGCCAATCACTATACAAAGCGAATTAGACTTTTTCCCACTCATATGTCATTAACGTCAGAAGGCATGGCACGAATGTATAGAGAAAAAATCTTTCCTATTCATGGCCTTTTCCGAAAGATTGTACACGATCGAGGTCCACAATTCCACTCAGGTTTTATGAAAGAACTCTACAAACAACTCGGAATCGAAGCAAACTTTACAACGGCATATCATCCTCAGACTAATGGACAAACCGAAAGAACAAACCAAGAAACTGAACATTATCTTCGTTTGTTCATCAATTACCATCAGTCAGATTGGCATGAATGGTTACCCACAGCCGAGTTTGCATATAACGATCGAGTACACTCCGCTACGAAAGTTACTCCCTTCTTCGCCGACATGGGCCGTCATCCCTATAAAGGCACTGCACCAAAAGAAAAATCCTCTAATCCCTCAGCACAAGAGTTTGCCGATAGCATGAAAAAAGTACGAGACGAAGTAGGATCAGCGCTAAAGAAGGCGGCTGAAGACATGACTCGCTATTATGACAAAAAACATAGCAAGTCAAGAGAATACAAAGTTGGAGAGAAGGTGTGGCTCAAAGGAATAAACATTACGACAAGTCGTCCAATGAAGAAGTTGGATGACAAACGTTTTGGACCTTTCGAAGTAATAGAGAAAGTTGGCCGTAGTTCATACAAACTAAAAATCCCAAAAACATGAAGAAACGTTCATAACGTTTTCAACGAAGTTCTTCTCACGCCATATCATCCTCCACAATTTCCAAACCAACCCCGAAATACCAATCCACCTCCTATAGAGGTCGAAGGAGAAGAACCAGAATACGAGGTCGAAGAAATAGTTGATTCGAAGGAAAATAAAAGAAGCAAGAAGGTGTCGTATAAGGTCAAATGGAAAGGATATGGACCACATGAAATGACATGGGAACCAGTATCGAATCTCGACAAAGCGAAGGATGCTATTAAGGATTTCCATAATAAAAATCCTTTTAAACCACGATCAAAAGACATCCGAAAACTCGAAATACCCATGTCATTATTTCCCAAACACCTTTTCCGTCCCATCCCTGAATCACTAACGACACCCGTTCCAACTTCCATACCAACTGAATCAATGACAGCAAAGCTTGCACGATGTGGAAATCGTGTCCTAAAGAGGGGGTAATGTTACGAACATTCTTATCTTATCAAACACATGGTATTATTCCTTATCATTTTACTTTATTTACTCTTGTATATCTACATAAGCGCGCGCTTGTTTAGACGCGCGGCTGTACTAATTAAAGTTCTGCCGATCAGAGTATGATCGTTTCCGATCATAACACATGCTAGCATGTCCATACTCATACGATCGACCTATCATTACTTATTGTCGTTTACTTGTTGTCTTTTATCGTTTCATGCATTGTTACCGCACGGTTAGGGTACAGGGTGTAGGGCTTAGGGTTTGTACTTTAGTATATATAGTAGTTGTAGCTGTAGCATAGTCCTTAGCTTCAATCTCGTCAATACCTCCTAGTTCTCAATATCATCTTCTCTTTTCCTCATTGTTCTTGTCTTTGCCTAAGACAGAAGTCGTGACGCCTGGTACCTCGTGTTGTGGGGAACTAGTCGCTGACACTTACCCAACGAAGTGGACCCACAGCGACCTTTCTTGTACTCATCGCCATCAAATGAGCGGGATGTCACTCATTTGTGTTGCCAGGAAATCAAAGATGTAACCCGCATTGGTCCCACGTTATTCGGAACGAAAGGGGTAGCAACTGTGTCTGGGGTACTCTGGATGAGCGCAGCCTGGATACACAACCAGTCCCAGTCGATTATTTTCATTCGCAATAATGTGTTTGACTGCCTATCTACAATAGGCTCCTACTACGTTGGCTGGTTGAAAACCTCGAAATTGGTCACATTCTTCGCCGACACAGTCGAACTAAATGCAGAAGGTTTTTCTTGGACTGATTTCATGGCCAATCTCACCACCTGCGTGCAAGTTGGTTATGTCGATGTCTACTGCACCGCTTCAATCTCAGACTGCAAGAATTGGGTCGAACATTTCAGAGGAAAAACATTTGAGATTCGCTCGCCAGGCTGGCCCCAGGCACAATGGACAGCCACGTTTGAATCCCCTCAGTTAGCGTGCACCACCTGTAGTGGCATCCACAGTCAAGAAATTTGTCCTGTGCAAGCTTCAGAGGTGTATCCCGTGGTGGGTTCACGCAAGCATGGTCATGACGAACTGCATGTTGACAAAGATGATGAGTCTGTAAATCTATGGCAGCTTTTCTCAAGTAAGTGGTTTTTTACTTAAGGAATTCTCAAGTTTTACTTAAGTTTTGCTTGAGCAAAAAATTGGTTTTCTTATTAGTTAATACTAAAATACTTGAGTACAGTTTGAATAAGTTGTAAGTAAGGTTACTGCCTAAGGAAATAGTAAACAAATTCTAAGTATCTTTGGACTTAAGTACTTGAGTAAACTGTAAGTAAGATTCTTGCTCAAGGAAATGGTGAATAAAACTTAGAAAGAAGCATGCTAAGTACATACTTGAGCAAGTAAGTAGGTAAGTAAGTAGGGAAGTAAGTAAGTAAGTAAAAACTTAAGGGACAGAAGAGATAACAAACATTTCTTCAGTAAGTAATGTGTAAGTAGGCTATGCAACAATGTTCAAGGGAGAGGAAGTTGAAGTAGTGTAATCATAAAGGAGAAGGTGGGGGAATTGTGACCTTTGGAGGACAAAAATGGGGCCTTTTATATGCTAGCTTGACAATTGCCTGTTTAGGAACACAATAAGCAACTTGGCCATTGTTATCTATTTGGGAGGACAATGAAGACTTTCTATTGTTGTCTTGAAGTATCATGTGACCTGCTACATACATATATAAGGGCTTGATGGACCCTCCATGGCATTAACCTCTCTTGACCTCTTACTTCTACCATCTCATTCCTACTATCACTTGACAACTGCAACTTTGTAAGCATACTTGTTCTACTAAGTATTTTCAAGCTACCTACTTTACTTAGCATCTTACTTCATACAATTTACTCAGTATATTACTCAGTATTTACTTACTTTACTTTCACTTTACTTTACAGGCATGTGTTAACTATGTCCTTATTTAGAATTTATCTACATATTACTTGCAATTTAAAATTCTTCTTTTCTTTAATTCTTAGGAACTTTTCAAGAATTTACTTAAGAATTACTCAGGCATTAACTATTCACTTACTTAGTATTTATCTAAGTGTATTACTTACAATTTAGAATACTTTTTCTTTCCTTTAATTCTTAGGAACTTCCTAAGAATTTACTTGAGAATTACTCAAGTAAAAAACCACTTTCTTGAGAAAAGCTGCCCTGGAAGTTGTGAGTCTTCTCATGCGAAGCAATCGCGCATCGACATCGAGCCTTCCGGCTCGTTCACCTTTGGTCATACACTTGAACGGAAGGAGCTTGCATCGAAAATTCTTGAACGCGTGGCACGGGACCATCTCATATTAGTGAGTTTTCAGTGACACTAGTACTAGTACTGCAGCTTATACTACCCTTCAGATAGAGGCACCGCCTTGCTCAGGGAAAACTGTCCTAATGGACAACCTGGTGGAGATTATCTGCACGCGCCTGAAAGGTTCCACAGCTTCTGTTGATTACATAACGGGATGGACCGACATTGTTGTATCCGATAATGCAGCGTCCGCGAAAGTGCGTTATGTACCAACATCCCGCTCCAACCCCCCCAATGTAGCAATCAACAATGCGACCGATCTAGAGACGTTTATACGTTCTCCCTTGAGGGGCCCTTTCTGGCTCTTCGTCAATGAATCTCAAATGTCATATGGAGATAAGGCATTTTGGAAGACTCTCCTTTTATCTACCTGTTCGAATATTTCCAATTTTTGGGTAGTTGCTGCTGGTAGCTACGGCAGTCATACCAGCTCTGCTTCTCATTCCCCACCGCATCAGATCTCTCAGAAATGGCGAATGACTCTATTTTCCACGATGGGCAAAGACGACCGGCTTAGTCTCGCTTTTACTGAGCAGGATTTTGATAACTTTGTGGCACTGTTTAATCAGCCTGGCTTAGATCAGTGGAAGGACTGTATTAGGCGGTATGCCTCTCCCACCAAGTGGATGGAAGTCAGACCTGGGTGGGAACCAGGTCTCCATCCTGGAGTGGTTACACATCTCACCATTTTTATTGCCAAGATGGTGCGTCATCCTATTTTTATGAGCCGCTTTGATTTAATACATGTTCAACAGCTACTGAGGAGGAACAAAAACCCTAGCGAAGAATCTGTGATCGAAGTGATCGATAACTTCAACTCCACCTGCCTGGCCTATGCAACACTATCTGAACCCATCGACTTGGGACGATGCGTACCCTGTCTACCTGACCATGGTCATAACTTCGTTCCATCGGCATTGTTGGTATTCTTCACCATTCTGAAGGAGGGAAAGCTGAAAGACATCCCCAATATTGATGACACATTTGGGGCAGATGTTGTCAAGAATACTACACCAATTTGGAATCGAGTAGGCACTTCTGAATCTCTCAGGCAACATGAGATCGGTGTCCAGTATCTTCGTGAAAGCTATATACAGCAGGGGAGAAATAGGCTACCTACACGATGTTGTTGACTCATCCTACCGGCACCTTTCCCAGTACATGGATGATGCCCGAATCGCGATCACTCCTCGCCAGCGCTTTCTATATGTGGTACCGGGCCAGGAAAACCCAGATGGGCAACAAATCAAGCCATACTCCCTCCATCAAAAAAGTCAGAGTAAAGAACCACTCTCTGACTTTGCCCAAGCTGCCCATGATGTCGCGACGAATGGGCTGGCTTCTGCAAGTTCCAATCCTGCAACAATCCTGCAACTGGCAAACTTCCAGCAGCCATTGAGCTGGTATTTCCTACGCAGTGGCATCATGATTATCTGATAGCCATGCTGAACCCTTCCCCGGCCAACCCCTGCCATTCTTGAAAGGATGTTGTTTGACGACTTCTTGTGCCAAGTGGTCGCTCGATTTCGTCCAAAGGTTTTAATCGCCCATTTGCACAATCAAGCAACGCTGCGCGAGGCGATTTATGAAGCCGAGTTTAAGAATGCTGCTGATGAAGTCACGAAAGACTCTTCCTTTCTACTACAACAGGTTTCGGACACAGGGAGGAGCAACTGTTGACTTCACATGCCCCTAAGAAGGGATGGGTTATAGAGCTGATGCGTGATGGGCACGACGTGGAAGGACACATTATGCGGTTTGATCCCTGATACTGGGCGATATAATCAATGGAAGAACTGCGATTGGCGGGTTGTAGATTTTCGTTTTCATACAATGCCCGTAAAGCAACGCAGTAAGCGATCCTCAAAGATTATGGGAATTATTAATATCTTCTTTTGCAGACTCAAACAAGTATCGTACCTGTCACCATTACGATGGAAGACTCAGCGGATCCCCTAATTCATGGAGGCCACGATTTCGGGGCAGGATATGAACAAAAAAAAAGTTTTTTTGTTTCGACCATAATGGTCGCACTGGTTCTTTTTTGTATTTTTTTAGTTGTACTTTTAACTTGTTACTTTTAACTTGTATTTTGGACATTTCCTTGCAATGAAGAAATAAATTCTTTGTTCATTCAGCGTGAATTTATCGCCGCCTCAGCCGGACACGTGAACACCTAGAGGTTTCCTTTTCAGAACAAAATCTCGACGCCCGTGTCCCGTAGCCTGCCGAATCTGACACGTGAACAACTTCTGGTCTCTTGCTTCCGTACCATCACCACCAAACTTACCCTACCACTATCATGGAGGAAATCGAAGTGGAACTAGATTATCCAGGCAATCCAATGCTGCATGCTCTCCTTGAATTTCGCGACAAGCCACAGTGGTCTTCATTAGCTCAAGAAATTGGACGCTCATTTTTAATTCCGACGGACATAGTAGCAGTCACTTATATCAACTCCGAGCAAGACCTTTATTATCCGCACACAGAACGCATTGGAGAAGTTTTACAAGCATCATTACGAACCTGGCAAGCCGATTCGATTTGTTGTTAAAGTTCCTGGTAGGACTTCTAGATTGCTATTTGCTTCCTACTCTTCCTGATGCTCATTCCAAAGCAGACCCAAAGCTATCGATAGACATTCTCTCTCAACAGGCTCAAAACATACATGATAAAGCCTGGGGTAAAGAGTGGCCACATCGCACGGGACAGATAAAGAGCACCGAGATTGCAAAACCACCAGACGACTGTGAGATCGAGGTGCCCGAATCGCTCGACTACGATTGCTTCATAGGAATCGAGGAGCTCACAGAAGCTCTCTACTGTCCCCCAATGGATGTTGTTATTGCTCGTGGCGAGTACGAGAAGCTCCGGAAATACTTGGAAGAGGCGGTGGGGAAAAACGAGCGCGCGTTTATAATAACCGGTCAGCCCGGCATCGGTTCGTAATGCAGCAGTCGTTTTATCTTGAGCGAAATGCTGATTTCTGCTTTTCAATCTAGGAAAAACCACATTTCTCTTATATCTCCTGTTATATCGTCTCGAACGAAAGCTTCCAACCGCTGTTCAGTTCAACGGGAGCCATTATTTCGTTTTTGACAAACACGGCGGCAAGGTGTACCCTCATACCGATCCTGCCCCGCGGAGCCTTAAGGATCAGTGTTGGGCATTGATCGACAGCAATTCAGATAATGTGTCTCCTGGCCCCTTCCTCACATACGGAAGTTGATGTGTCATTCTGGCGTCTTCACCCAACTCCGAGAGATGGAAGCAGTGGAAGAAGTATAGCAGCGCCATTTGTTTAGTGTCGGAGTTGCCTGAGCTGCTAGAAATAGCCGCCGTAGTGTAAGTTGTTTGCTATTTGATGGATATCCCTCCTTACAAACTTCAATGCAGAAAAGAAACTTCAGGCAATGTTTCCCAAACTCTGTGTCACGTTGGTAAAGTCGGCCATTGATTCGGACCGTCCTTTCGATGTGGAAATTGGACCAGCTGACAAGTTTCGAAAATGATGCGATAAAGGCAGCAAACAAGTTATGTGAAAAAGCATCCAGCCTTGTTATTACCAGAGGTGCAGACACCTCCCCACAAGCACCTACTAGCGACGGTTCCACTATCCTCTTTCTACGACCTTACCGCCCTGAGGGTGTCATATCGGGGGAGTGCCAATTATTCATCCCAACACCGTATCTTTGGGACATATTCGAGACAGCACGGAAGGCGTTAAAGAATCATGACTCACTGAAGCTGTTCTTTCTCCTCAGCTCACATGCTCTGACACGAAGCGCTGCTGGTTGGAATCTGGAGATGAGAATGCATGAGCGGATGTGTAGCGGTGGGGCTCCCATTGATCTCATTCCTGCAAGTGGCCGCAGGTGAACTTTCAATCACGCCTTCAACCAATCTGGTTCCTGGGACCTTGGCTGGTCTAAATCAGCCCAAGGGCGCATCTTTCTATTGGATGCCGTCGGTGTCTAATTTCCCTGGGATAGATGCTGTTTTAGGCGACACAGACGGGAATATATTTACCGTGCAATGCTCGATTGCAAAGGACCATTCTGCACCCAATGACGGAATCTTAAAAGCAACGCAGAGTATCCCCTCCGCCATTCGAAACGCCCGTAGTTGGCATCATGTTGTTGTTTCAGACACATTAGCAACAGCGCAAAAGCAAGGGTCTCAGGCTGTAAGCCAATTACGGAAAACTCCAAGGGAGCAAGCTAACGCGCAAGTCTTGATTAACATGAACGTTTGGTATTGTACTTTTGGATGATGACTGGGACAGCTGGTGCTTCTAATTTCTGCCTTCGAACATTCTTTTGCTTCCTTGTATTTTTTTTTGTTTGTTCAGATGTCAATGTTTCGATCTCACGTATCAGTTTCTCTCGGTGAATATAAATTGATTCATATTGGTCTACTGAGAACGTGTAGTGGGCAAAGGCACGCAGGGATACTAATTATCTTTATTCGGTGAGAATTGGAATTAATATTCCGACCTGGGGGTGCGGAGGATACAGATTCCGATAACCCGTATCCTCCGCCGTTGTCAATGCCTACAGAGTAACCTTGAGTGTACGAACTTGATCTGTGTTAGGGGAGGTGGGTGGGTGAAAACGAATCGTAACCTTGAGTGTACACACTTGATCTGTGTTAAGGGAGGTGGGTGGGTAAAAATGAATCCGTTGTCGGGAGAGAAGAATGGAAGGGATTCCTGGAATGTGGATAATCGCTTGATGACGGTAAGAAGAAAGGATGGGGAAACTCAAGACGTGGGCGCAGTACTTTTACTTGTACTTTTACTTTTTTACATGCATTCGTTTCAGCATTTCCTTAGATAAAAATTATTTGTCCATCTGTATGTTAGCAGCGTGAATTGGAGCTAGTTGAACTCTGAAATATAGATGCAAAATGTTCATGTTTCTTGGACGCAGCTGGACGTGGGATCAAATAGGAATCTATTATTGCCATGGCTTCTCAGTGATAGGCTTGAAGGCTTTATGTATACAAGAAATATCAATAAACAAATAACGCGTACAAGACTATGAACAGCCAGAAAGTTCGGAGCGAGAAGAAGATATCTAGGTAATAATGAGTATGATAGCAAGCAATGTCAGCGGAGACATACCAAAATTCAAAACTATCATCGGTCAAGTCGATTGCTGTCTCTCTAGTTCGTCCACCAGCAATAACGTTACGTTTCTTCCAACCCACGCAGAGAATCTCATCAGGTTCCTCCTGCTCCAACTGAGTACTCTGCCTGCCCAGACCGCCAGCGATAGTTCCGCGTGCATTGATGCCGGTGAACACCTCTTCTTTCGAACCTCTGTTTCGCTCAGCATCACCAGAGTCTTGCTCGGAAGCCGTATGCTCATCATCAGCTTCTCTGGAGTCCTTCAATTTGGATGTAATTTGCCTCCCAATGCAGGGTATTGGGCGGTAGGACGGCTCCCAATGCATATTGGGCGGTAGGACGGGTTACGGGGGGCGTGGCGACGGGCATGTTGTTTGGTGCGCAATACTGCTTGTTGTTTGGTGCGAGCCACTACTGTATACGTCAGTTTAACGATCATAGTCAACACAAGTAAAATTTACTTTGACTTTTGTTTCAGAGTATGACTAGTGCACAAGGAAGCTGGAAGCTCGTTCAGTTAGCAAATGTATTTCATCCAACGACCTCTCCAAAGAATAACAAAACATCTCATTCTTTTGTCAACTTCAGTGGCTTATCAAAATCAGCTTGGGCCACTCAGCTCACCGGGAATTTCGCATTTTAGTTCTCAACTGCGAGTTAGACTTACCTGTAGTTGACGAGCGGTGCGCAGGACCGTGTTAGGGATTTTAGAAAATGACACTGAGCAATAATAAGTTCGTAGCTACTCTGGCAAGAACTGAGCAGATGGAAGTTGAAGACGAAGCGAACAAAAGGTGCTCACGTGCACATGGCACGTCTATAGCGGCTGACGGAGTTGGACTTTCAGACCAAATAGGAATATCTTCTTATCTGAAGATATTCCCTTTTCAACAAAATACAGACGCCCGCGTCCCGTATCCTGCCGAGGTCAGACACATGAACACCTTCTCGGCTCTTGCTTCCATACCACCACCACGACTAAACCACAATCATTTACGACCATTCTTATTTTACAATCTTCCCCCACGATGTTCATGCCTAATTCCCCCTCCTCCAGTCCCCCAGGATACAGTGCGAGCATTCCAATAACGGTGCGTACCGCTAATGGTCACCTAGTCATTGACTTATTATATTGCTTTTATAGACTGCAGCAAACCTTCCCTCTTTCGTCTCTCGAGCCGCTCCTGCGCCCATGAAGGGCATTTGGCGCTCTGCGTTTACCGACCGTTCGCCACCAGGCAAAGCTTTCATTTACTCGCTGTCACAGGACCGCGGAATCATGCTCTTGTTTAAGAAGGAATTCGACGCTCAATATCTCGATCTTCGCTCCGCCGCATGGGATACTCAAGGGCTCATATTTATACCTTCTACTGCTGATTCGCCCTGGACATCCAGAACCTGGAGACACACTCAGTCCAAGTCAATTCTTATCGCTCGTTGTAATGCGTTTGACCTAATCTGGGAGGGTCGCAACTACTACTGCCTTGGGTGGTTGGACTTGCCAGACCCAATCATTGCTGCCTCCACTGTCCGGGTAGAAATAAACCTACATGGCTCATCTCCGTCCATTCATACCACCATTAACGGCCGTTATATCCATGTCTACTGCGCCAACCCAATCTCTGAGTGCAGACGGTTGGCGGAAGAGCTTAAAGGGCATAGGTTGACTATGCACTTCGGCGACAGCAACCCTGGTGGCTGGCGAGTTTCATTCCCCTGTCTGCCCCATCTGTGCTGGCATCCACCCTGTCTGTCCCACTGGCATCCATGAACTATGTCCTTTCGCAACTCTTTGGGATGATGATGAGTCACGAATGCATAGTCATGACGGCTCTGGCATCCACGAGGAAAACACATGTCCTCTCGTGGGCTGCTTCAATGATGACGAAAAACATAGTCATGACAGCTCTGATGACTCCCCTCAGCCTGTGTACCGAACTTGTCAGGGTTTGCACTCAGATCTTATCCACCCCTTACAATGTCCTTTTGAAGACTCATCGACTCTTTTAGACGATGATGAGTCACAAAAACATGGTCATGACTTTGGTCATGACTTTGACAACTATCCTCATCCTCATAAGCGGACGCAACCTACCAACCCCTTCCGTAGTAGTTTTTCGGAGGGGCGGCAGCATCCTGTCCTTGAACGGGTGGATCTTGTGAAGCAAATTATCACCCGCGTGGTAGATGATAAATTTATCTTGGTGAGTAAATTGGTCGTATCCCAGTATTATATTTATTCACTTGACAATGGGCAGATCGAGGCACCTCCTTGCTCAGGGAAATCTACGCTAATACAGGACATTGCGTTTGCTGTCACGGAGCGGTCCTCCGCGGTTGCGATTCATTTTGCACAGCACTTCTCAGTCACCTTGCGACCTATAGAAGGATCCAGTGATATGGAGACGCTTGTAAACTTTTTACCCACATACACCCATTATTCCCCAACCATCACACCTGGTACCCGAGAAGTACTCTCCAATATCCGTAATTCGACTGGATTAGCGGTCTTTTTACGGAGTGAACCGACAGAGGATTTTGAATACTGGCTCTTTGTCGATGAATCTCAGTCGACGTATTTGGACAAAAGATTTTGGAATGTTCTCACTGCTAGCTATGACCGAAAATTTTTCGTAGTTGCTGCTGGTAGCTATGGCAGTCATACCGGCTCTACCGCCCATTCCCCGCCAACAATCATTCCGAAGATCCGCTGCATGAATCTGTTTCCCTCGCCGGACAACAACCAACTCTGTCTTGCTTTTACGGAGCAGGATTTTGACAACTTCGCAAAAATGGTGGCTGCGGACGTGTCTAAATGGCGCACAATGATTATGGATTACGCCTCTCCATGCGGTATTGATATCTTTCCAAAGAGACGTATGCATCCTGGAGTGGTTGTAGAGCTTACCATGCATTTTGTCACAAGTGTGCGTCATTTTACTGCATGAGTTGCTCTGATTTTAAGTGATGCTCAATAGTTAACAAACTGTGCAAAGCATGCATTGTCCCCTCCCGATGAAACGAAGGTGTTGTCTACGTTCTTCCGCGACTGCATGACAAGCGCAAAGAGCGATACACCCTTCGGCTTGGGAAGATGCGTACCCCACGAGCCCAATCATGGCTTCACAGCCTTGTCAATAATGGTATTCTTGTCTATTCTACAGGATAAAAGTATCAAAGTCCGGGCCTTGACGGTAAATTGGAACCAGTTGTTGTTACGAATGGCCCTGCACTTTGGAAAAGCGAAGGTTACTCTGAGACTCTCAGAGCACATCAGATTCATCCCCAGCATCTCCGCTCAAAATATACAGACTCTACTGGGAAGTCAACCATCACTTCAGATGTGACTACATATTTAGCCATCTCCAAATATACCAAAGAGGATGTAATAGCTGTCACCCCTCGCCAGCGCTTCTTAAATGTTGCAGTGGAGAGGGATTCCCCTCCTGATGCTATGCCATATGCACTTCGCGAACGTTATAACCATCTGCCAATCTCCGACTTTGACCAAGCTGCCCATGATGCGCGACGGATGGGCTGGCTTCTGCAGGACCCACTCGCCCCAAACACCCTGGTATTACCTACAAAGTGGCATCGTGATTATCTGAAACACTTGCTAAAGTCTCCAAACTCTCCAGAAGCTCGAAACATGACCTTCGACCAGTTTTTGTGCAGCACAATTCGCCACTTTCGTGCGTCAGTATTACAACAGTATTCCCAGGACGAAAAAAGCATGCGCGAGGCGATTTGGGACTCCGAGTTCCGGCACGCTGCTGAAACAGTTGGTGACGCTTGCTTTCTAACACCCCAGGCCCGAACAGACTCCGGAGATGGGACGATCGACTTTGTGTGCACATCTAGGAAATGGCTCATAGAGCTGATGCGTAATAGGGACCGAGTGTCTGATCATCTTGCCCGATTTACCCCCAATGGCAACTATGCCAAACAATGGCCGAACTGGGACTGGCGCCTTGTCGATTTTCATTTTGATAAGACACCATCAGGTAAGCCTATCTTCCTCAATCTCAATCATCGTAAATATTCATAGCTTTCTTGCAGGGCGAGCCTTCACGGGACAGCACTGCCCCAATTTCCGTAGTGTCTATCTGAAATGTAAGATGTCCATCGATGTTCCCGAGGAGAACACGCGGTATTCGGTCATGGAGGCCGCGGTTTCAGGGAGCGGTATGGAAACAGAGACATTTAATATTACAGGATAAGCAATATGCTTTTTTTTGTTTTTTTGGTGTTGTACTTTTTACTTGTACTTTTAAGTTGGGCATTTCCAATTAGTTGCGATGAACAAAAAAATTATATGTTTGCAGTCTTGAATATAAGTTAATCAACCGCATTTTGAAGCTACATATACTGTCATTCCATACCAATAATTGAATATGCGCTACAGGTATTTGGCAGCAGGCGTCATTTTATCTTGAAAAACCGAGTTAGCGCTGGGAAGCTCTTTCCTTTCAAAGTAAAATCTGGACGCCCGCGTCCCGTAGCCTGCCGAGTCAGACACGTGAACACCTTCTTGTCTCTTGCTTCCGTACCACCACCAAGCTCAATAGAGTATGAATTTCTGGCATGGAATTACAATAAGTTGAAAATAACCATAAAAGACTGATATCCTGTCATTCCAGGCGGACGCAATCAAGAATCAGGAAACGAAACCACGCATTTTGACACTGCTCTGTCGTCCAGCCTGCTTGTTTCAAGCACTCGAGTGGTATGTTGGTATCTTGCCCCATCCGTTCCCGTACTCACAATCGTTCACCCTAGACGGCGCTTGCACTCAATCAGGCTAAGAAGACGAAGAATAATGCGAGCAGGGTGCAGGGTACAACAGAATAGGAACGAGTATGCTACATGTTACCCAGTACGTGGCCTCACAATCCGCATTGGTGTAGTACCCTGATGAACCATCTGCTGGCAATAGAGTAAAATCGGAATTTTCTGCATCTATCAGCCATATTCTGGGACCATGGATCTGACTCACCAGGATATTCTCAAAAATTAGAATGAACGACAATATAATCAACAGAAGCCATCGAATCTGCTCTTTCCATGCGGTATTCTTGACGGCGGGAGATGCAATAACTTTCTCCCCAAAGTTGAATCTCTGTTCAACCGACGTTTTCCCCAGAGCAACCTGCGATTATCAGAGGCACACCGTTACATTCAACAGTCTAAAATCATTTCAGCAAAAGTCAAACATGTTACAGGCTCGAGGCGCACCGTAATTGACTGAACCCAATCCCTAGCCCCGAATGTGGATGGTATCTATGATATCTCCTGAGCGTCGATCAAAGATGTAGATGTTTCCATGGTCGCTACCGACCAGGATTGTGCTGGTACCGTCTTGGAAAGCAACATTGCGGGACCGGCGTTGCTTGCCAGGGACTTCGAAAGTCTTGACTCTCTCAGTGCCTGCCAGTTTCATCAAGGCTACGCCCTGAGCTACATCATCCAGAATGATAGCATCGTCCTTCGTGTTCAGGACCGCATGTCCTCTGTTTCAGCGGTGAGTTCGTTGCACGTCAATAGAACCATCATACTCACATCACCATACCAGTTGTTTTTGATTTCAATATCTTGCCTTCGTCGCTGAGGACATATCTAGTCAAGGTGAGCTCAATCCCTTCTAGATTATACACTCTACTCACATGACTCCATCTTCATGTCCAAAGGACCATAGTTCTGGACCTCGAACGCCAACCTGTCCAAACACTACAGCTTGCGGCCAGTGCTTCGCAATAGTCACGGACTTGATGACTCAGGGAATCATGCCAACATCAAGTATGAATCGATGGATGGCCTCTGCACGATGCACAACCGCGAGCTGGCCAGAGTTTGTGTCGTATGCGATACCAGAGATCTCGTCACCGTCCTTCCCCCTGGTCAAGCGATCGCAAAATGTCTCTGTGAACTGCATCTGGTCAGTTGATTCAGCGATCTTGCATCTGTGAACATTGACTCACCCCGTCACCTTCCTTGTTTTTTCTCCAAACAGCAAGATATCCATGCTCGGTCCCATATGCGAGACCTTCCTCCTCGTCGTCTGCCCTCGTCAACCATACTATGGCTGTAGTAACACCCCTGTCGGAAGCTCCTGTTGGGCCTGGAACAGACTTGGCCGTTGGAATGTGCCATATCTTGGTACCAGCTTCGACCTTGGTGTTCAATCAATCGATCTGAAGAAATCTGACAATTTTTATTATAACTTACCTCCAGACGCTACATACGCACCCAAAGGGTGCGCTGCAAGGCATGCCACGGCTCCATGTTGGCCTTTTAACACGCCACAGGCAGACGTATCTGTGCTGCTTGCTCAAGGCGTTCGAGTTGGTGTGAAAGAAGTACATGTTGATGTAGGTCAACCCTTCTCCTATGGCTTTTATCACTAACGTATCACTAGCCGTTTTTGTCCTTTTGTTCTTGTTCTGTTCATGATCAGCTCCTCGCAACATTGCGAACCCACTCAGATGCTCAATCCTTATTGTCTTTCCATAAGGTATTACCATATCCTGCATAAGGGCAATTGTTCAGCTGACCAACGACTTGCTTATATCCGCTAGGTCTTGTTCTTGGTACCACAAACATGCCTCCCTCCCCTCCCCAGTCTCGGTCTATCTCTACTTTCACTACCTCCAGGATCGCTGCGCGACCTCGAGTAATCCCTCTTTACGCCACTTCTATCTCTTGCCGAGTTAGGCATCCACTCTTTATACATCAAAACTTACCTTCGAAACCCTACATTCGTGTTGACGTCCAACCCACACAGATCAAGATTCCACCCGTCGATATACTCTCAAGCAGCTCATCTGATGAGCCAGAGTCCCCCCTCACACCAGTTGAGGAACAAGCGTCAGCCAAAGGGGATTGTGTCCTGTCTCAGTCTCAACCATGCGTAATCATGATTCCTCGGCCGCGGGCAGTCACTATTACAACCGCTGGGTGATCTCAGGCCACTTTGAAAGAGTATCGTGTAAGCAATTTCATTAAAAGTCTTTTGTCTATATTGACTTGACCTATTTCCAGCGTATTGCCAGGCAAGCAGTCAATGCATGCTTGGATCACAAAGTTCTTTGGGAGACGCTTCAAGCAAGCAATTTGGATCAGGCTAGAGAGCACGTAAGTCGTGCTCTGAGATCAAAGATTATATTCTAATGGATAGTCAAGGTTGAGTCCTTGCTTCTGCACTTCAAGCCACATCAACAACACTGGGGAGCAGACCTTCTTCTCAAAGAGCAGCATAAGAGCAAACGGGATAATTGGATGAAGTCTGAAGCACGTGCAGCAAGGGAGAGAAAGGAGCAGGCTAAGTAGTGGTACATTGGGGCCATACATCGATAGGCCGTACATCGATAGGCTCTACTGATCAGATCATAAGCAAAGATATCATTGAGAAATATATGTGCGAGAAATAAGACGATTAATCGATAGTAAGCGACGATGCAGTTCGAGGACAGACGCGGTAAGTTTGCTGACTCTCCCCGGTCCCAGAGATAGTTGCTGACCATGTGTGCAAATCCCGTAGAGAACCCAATGAGCCTGGCTTGGGGCTTGGGGTCAATTGTTATTTTGTGCTAGGTCCATCAAGAAGGATGCATATGAAGATTATTGTATTTTGTGTCTGCTAATCATGCGGACGACTCAGCTATAGAGAAGTCGGAGTCATTTGAAGTGATCCGAGCATTGAGTGCGTGGTTTTTTTTTTGTTTCCCTTTATTGTTAGACTCATCTCAAATTTTACTAGATAGATATAATAAGACTTTGTGTTGAATCGAGTGCTACCCAATTCACCCCTTCACGAAAGTCAAGGCTCCTGCAGCTGGCTGCATATATCACGCTCCTTTGAC
>ML770097.1:9356-20088 GCA_009733575.1 Gymnopus androsaceus JB14
CAAGGTTGGGAGATATTCACCGCATGCAAAAATGAATATCCTCAAGCCATAGAAAAGCTCACAAATGCACAAACTGAGTTTGAGAAGATTGGGGATAGGCTAGGGCCTGCACAGTGTCTGCAAAGTTTGGGAAAATATCCACCGCATAAAAGTGAATATCCTCAGCCATAGAAAAGTCACAAATGCACAAACTGAGTTTGAGAAGATTGGGGATAGGCTAGGGCCTGCACAGTGTCTGCAAAGTTTGGAAATATCCACCGCATACAAAGTGAATATCCTCAGGCCATAGAAAAGCTCACAAATGCACAAACTGAGTTTGAGAAGATTGGGGATAGGCTAGGGGCTGCACAGTGTCTGCAAAGTTTGGGAAATATCCACTGCATGCAAAATGAATACCTTCAGGGCATAGAAAAGCTCACAAATGCACAAACTGAGTTTGAGAAGATTGGGATTAGGCTGGGACTGCACAATGTCTGAAGTTTGGGAAATATCCACCGCATGCAAAATGAATATCCTCAAGCCATTGAAAAGCTCACAAATGCAAAATCTGAGTTTGAGAAAATTGGTTAGGCTGGAGGGCTGCCACAGTCTGAAGAGTTTGGGAAATATCCACCGCATGCAAAATGAATATCCTCAAGCCATTGAAAAGCTCACAAATGCAAAATCTGAGTTTGAGAAGATTGGAGTGGCTAGGGGCTGCAAAGTGTCTGCAAAGTTTGGGAGATATCCACCCCATGCAAAATGAATATCCTCAAGCCATAGAAAAGCTCACAAATGCACAAACTGAGTTTGAGAAAATTGGGGCAGGCTAGGGGCTGCACAGTGTCTGAGAAGTTTGGGAAATATCCACTGCATGCAAAATGAATATCCTCAGGCCATTGCATGCAAGATCTCAAGCTGCTACAAATGCACAAACTGAGTTTGAGAAGATTGGGGCTAGCTAGGGCTGCACAGTGTCTGAGAGTTTGGGAAATATCCACTGCATGCAAAATGAATATCCTCAGGCCATTGAAAAGCTCGCAAATGCACAAACTGAATTTGAGAAGATTGGGGTAGGCTAGGGGCTGCACAGTGTCTACAGATTTTGGGAGATGTCCACTGCAAGCAAAATGAATATCCTCAGGCCATTGAAAAGCTCACAAATGCAAAATCTGAGTTTGAGAAGATTGGGAGTAGGCTAGGGGCTGCACACTGTCTTGGGAGATTGGCAGATATTCACTACAAGCAAGCTGAATATTCTGAGGCCATTGAAAAGTTCACAAATGCCCAAACTGAGTTTGAGCAGATGGGAGATAAGCAATCGGCTGCACAGTGTCTGAAGAGATTGGGAAATATTCACCAAGAGTTATCAAGGAGTCCATCTCCTAAGAATGTAAATGTACTTGACTGATGGGGAAGCTTTGAAAAGTGGGGCATGTCACTGTTGAAAGCTGGGCATATAACAGACTTGTAGTATATGTATAATGTACTGTACAAGTTGTTTCTTCCAGTCAAATTTATTGCTTGTATGGTACTTCTGAGACTGATGCATTCTTCTTGAGTATTGACGACGTCTACAATTACGGAGGAGAATGAGATTTTTTATTTTCGAAGACAGCGGACATGACAATAGCAGATAGCAATAGTGATGAGGGAATCGGAAATCTGGTGAGTAAGTCAGGGTGAACATTGATGGCGTAAAGGAAAGAAAAAAAGGGCAAAACACACGAGTTTGCAATGATGGATGAAGAGGCAAAAAAAAGTAGGGAAGGAAGTATAGGTAGTAGAGGGAAGGAGGGGTAATCATATTCACCATTATAGTCATCCAAGAGCAAAATAGCAAGAAGAAATATATACATATGCATCCACTGAAGGGAAAGGACTCGAGAGCATGCAAGAGACGGTATGAAATCCAAAGGTGACAAAAAAGTGTCTGTTTCATACAATCAATCAACGAGAGCGAGCGAAAGCAGGAGGACACAAACACGGAGGAGGAAAGAAGGGGCAAGAAAAACCGTAATAGTAACTTTTATCCAGCGTACATTGTAACTTGGTTCCATTTCAACGAGGCGTATTTTGATTCTGAAACGACAAGCGCTGGACCAGAGCTTCAACCAACTGCCCTCGACTCCAAACTCTCACGATCATCGAGCATATGATCTTGAGCTGAAGCAGCAGGAGCAGGAGCAGGGACGCTGGATAGGGACAGGGACAGCGTGGTGCTGCTGGTGGCAGTCGCACTGCTGTACGCAACTCGGAATCGGAGGAGGCACGGGAGTCATCACTCAGAGATATCTCCGTCAGCGTCATTCTCGCTGTTTTGGTCTTCCAGGTCCGCGGCAATGGGATAGCATTGTCAGAATGACTAGACGCGCTGGAGTTATCTGAGCTGGATCCCGACTCGGATGCGGAAGATGGACGAGCAGGTTCCTTGTTGAAGTAGCTGGTGATTGTAGCTTTTTGCTGCAAAGTGAAGGCTGCATACGAGACGCATTAGAATTAGCCCAAAAGCTTACAATGAACGTACCTTTACAGTCCAACGCAACCCGAGTTAACGTATTAGCGGGATCAGGGTGGGTACGCTGCATTCGTCATTTTCATTCCTTCCTTTGCTCAATGCGGCAACGAGGACTTGAATGACAGCTAAACATGAGGATGGTCAGCAAGCAGCATCGAATAAGATTGCAGTAAAGGGCATTACTGAACACAGCATTGAACAGCAGATCGCGAAGGGAGACTCGTCCAGAAGACTCGGGAATCGATATCAGCAGGGAATTTGGCCAAAATACTGATAAGGGAGCGGAAAGACAGCGAAGGCAAAGAAATGGGCCTACGACGCACAAGGATTATCAGCTAAATGAAGTTGTGAAAGCATGGAATGCTTACATCAGGCAAACGAATGAGATATAGAAGAGAGGCAACGTCGCTCTCGGTCATCAGTCCACTCTCCAAAGCAATAATGATACATGGTTGTTATCTATTCCTGCGAGAGAAGGTCTAGAGCCATTGAAACAGCCAAGCCACGAAGGAAAGAGCTACACGAAGCAATTTTAGTTGAATGCACGTCATCAACAGGTATTCTGAGCGTACCGCATCCATGAGCTCTCCCTGTGAGCTCGTAACCATAACGCCTCTAGCCCTCTTTCCATTAACAAGACTACCCCTGCAAAGACTGATCAGCTCTACTACCTCTCCTCGCCGACCATCATTTCGTTCTCCACCTAGACAAAAGCATGACGCATGGTTTGCCCTTTCTATCCAAGGAAACATGCACGCAAACGACAGGTTGGCCCAGCCAGGCAGAGATCCTGGGTGGAATAATGTCCTAAAGATTCGTCGTAGTATCAACAAAGCATCCAGAGCATAAAAAGAAAAGAACATACCCAACGAACATTATCAATCCTCAAAACAACAGCATCGCGACCCTCTTGTTTGTCGACATTGACCGTCGAACTAGAAGCACCCTTAGCCTTGGGAGGCGGCGAATTCCTCCGTCGCTGATAAAGTCCGATTCATTCATGCTCCAAAAGCAAACGAATGACTGCCGTCCTGGCATAGAAAGCATGTTGTCAAAGACTCCGACCTGAGGTTCGGAAGATGTAGTGTTCGCGGTAGAAGTCATTGACCGTTGCTGCTCCTTAGATCCACCTTCGTCCGCAGTGGATGGATACCAGCTTGAAATCTGCGACCTTGCCTCGGCATCCTGCACACTCCATATCCTTCTCACCCATAATGTTCAATGCGCCGGTCAAACAGGAAGGACATAATGTATGCCTGCAAGGAGCCAAGATGGCAAGACGCGTCAAGCCAGGAGGTTTACGTGCACAGATGGAACAATGATTTGGGAATAGTTGTTTCGAGGGGATTAGGAATGGGATTAGAAACCTTGGACAGTACGTTGGAGGATGCAGGAAGGAGCCCTCTGAAGCTGGCATGGGGATGTGCACAGGAGGGAGGTGCATCGGGTATGTGCCAAGACCTGCACCTGATGGTACATGGAGACCAAGAACCCAAGGCATTACGGGATACGCTGGTCCACAGGCAGTAGTAGGATGGCGAGGCCTGGAAGATGAGAGCAGGTTGGTTGTTGAATAGTATACGATGGAGGATCTGCTGCCGCTGATATTGGTACTGATGATACTGGGAAGAGTTGGATATTCGACCTCGTACTGTTCTTCTTCGAGATCAGAGCGGGTCTCGCAAACGTTGCCATAGTAGTCCGGTTGGAAGTAGATCGTAATGCTAAGAATCCTCATCATTTTCATCCTCAAAAAAAACAGACTTGACAACGTACCATCGTGTTTATATTCGAAACTTGAATGCTAGCTTTAGTTAAGTAGTTCTCCTATTTCGAGCCAAATCTGCAAGACTAGATCATCGTTAGACTGTCGTCGCGTAGCGTTGAGTGGTGGCGTTTGAGTCCAGAATCGGGACTTGATCGATGATCGCGAAAGCGCCCAAGATTGTTCAGCGCTAAATCCATTCTTTTGAACCGCATCCTCAATTACCGCCTAAATTGATACAACCACGAATTCACCGCATCGACGTCAAAGGCATCTCCGAGTTAGCTCAATCTACTCTCTCATACTCTTCCAGACCTTTACGACTCAGATTCACGCTAGGACTCAGATATCGTAACTACTGTTTCCGACACGCTCAGATGGTCATCGATTTCATCCCGATTCAAAGGCCCTTTGGATTGTCTAATGCACACCTGGTGGACTTTACCATGTAATTCTATATAGGCGGATTGACTATCCCACAACTGTGTTTCGCAGCGGCAGGGACTGGTGCAGCTACTATTTTGTCTGTCCAGTTCGCCCAGCTCAGCTCATACTTTACGAAACTGGTCGACGCCCCCTGGTTCTATGGTTCGAGTCCTCGTGGACCTGGAGATGTGGACATGGTCTGGCACGAATTAACTTGGTTCGTGGCTCAGCTTTAGGAATAGTCCACTCCAAGATTTGAGTATGAGGAGATATCTTCGAAGGCTCTGAGGTGTAGATGTTTTGTTTCGAATAGGTGCGTCCGATGTTGGAGTATCTTAATTTAAATCTCTAATTCGTAGTCGATCATATCTAGCGAAATATCGAGTTTCGCTCGCAGGGATCCCAGCCACGTTCCAACAAACCTTTATGCCTCTCCGTCGCCAAACAGTTGTCATTCATAAAAAAGCTGACGTTCAGCTTCCACCTTCAATTCCGTCTCTTTCGTCTGCGTGGCGATTCTAACTTTCTTCTGCTCCAGACGAGCCTTCTCTACCTCCCCAAATCGTTTCTCAGCCTCAACGTGGGTCTCTTCCTTGAGACACGTATTCTTCCACTTGATCCGTTCATCCGGCTCCTTCTCATTTCGCTTCTCCTGCCAATTCGACGATCTTCGACGATTGGTTGGTTGTCATCAGTTGTGCTCGATGGACCCTGTGCACGGCGCCGGGCTCCCTTGAACGCGCTAGCATCGCTCGGAGGGTTCCTGGTTGCGCAACGTGCGTGTACGGAGATTTTTCTGGATTCTGAGGGGCATGGGAGTATTGTCTCCAACAGGTGTGTTACGTGTTGCCTCCGTCGGTTCAAATTTTTGACTCGACCTCTATTGAATTTAGCAAATGTTTTTTTTTGCACTCAAGAATCCCGAGCATTCATTTCGGCATTACAACCTCTTCATTCGTCGACGGGGTCAACTCTGCCGGTGGTTGATCCATTCGAGGTGAGCTATTTCCGACTTCACTTCTTGTAGACATTTTCCGGGACTGATCCATCCTTCGTCGTGAAGGGGCATTATTCCCCACAGATGGAGTTGACCTTTGAGTTAATTCAGCAAGGGATTGTCATCGGGCTGACATGTTGGGACGTTTTGCTTGCGTCCGGTGAGTAGTTTTTGCAAAGGAACTCGCACTTCCTCTGTGCTCATACTTCTCCGAGTCCCTGCATAGGCGTTACTCTGCAAGCTTATCTCTTCTCCAAGATAGCATGAGTCATTGACAATTTGCTTGCGCTCCCCAGGATACCATTGCTCTGCTGTGCTAATCATGATGGAAGGATTCAGGCCTGCGTCTGGGTGCTGTAGTCGTTGCAAGAGGTATGCTGGCATCGTGTACCGATCTAACACTCGTATCAGCTGTATTACATTGGCAAGATCACTGGGTTGTGCAGTGTTCATGCCCAATGCTTCAACATGCATCATAGCTTTTAGCGACCTTGTTAATGAAGTTTCGATTCTCCTCCCGAAATAAGTGTTCTGAGCCATGTCTTTTAGTATGTCCGACATACTGTAGGAACAATCATTGAGAATGTTCTCGAGACTAGTGAGGACTCGATTATTGCGGTTACTAGAAGTGGGTTCGAAACTGCTGCGGGCATGGACAAAGTTTCGGCTCTCCTGCAGAGTGTTCCATCGTGCTCTGCCTTTGGTTGCTCCTAACGCATCTATCATATTATCGGATCGATCGTTTAGGATATACTTGAGACAGTTAACGACACTGTTATTTTGATTATAAAGAGGTGATTCGAAACCGACTTAGAGTCTGAGGAGGCTGGGATTGGATTATATGCAGAATTATATCTAGAATTGATTGCTCTCGTAGTATAGTATGGGCAGGTAGTGAATGTGATGAATACTTGCTATTGCTTGATTGTCTGAATTAGGTGTTCCCTCTGTGGGAAATCGGGGATTAAGCCTTCCTCGATGGTCTTCTCTACTTGGTTTAGGCTGAGTTAGGGCATTAGTGGCATGCACATTTGGACGCAATGAGCAAATGTTGAAGTAGAGTACGATCATTTCGGTGAATAGCTACTGGCATTGCATGTCATGATCCTTCCATTTGTGTGGAAGTAGCCTTCGGTCTGGACGATACCAAGTTCTGTCAAACTGCACTCGTTCATGACCTTATAGTAACCAAATAATTATATAGTATTAGTCTAATTATTAGAATAATAGACGGCGACGAGGGAGCATCGTCGAGTGTTAGGGCATCGGGATGCGAACTAGAATGGTGTCTAGGCGCTACAAGTAATCGGGCTCAAGATGGTTATATTGAATGTTGATTGATCGATGATCGAGGGACGCGATCAAGATCAGAAATATATTGAGATAGACGTCAAAGCGTCGAATCGGAACGTCATGAAAGAGGCCTCAGAGCCTCAATAAGGGGCAGGAGCAAGAACAAGATGTAACTATTCCGGTTTTACTCTACATGGCAGTCGGAAGAGGCAGAAAACGGATGCACCACTGAGCACAGGTTTCGTACACACAGACAGGGGTAATGTCATAACAAAGGTCCGATGAAGCTTCCGAGCTTGATACGGCAAAACGGAAAATACAACAAACATGCATGCTGTCTGTCAAGCATATAAACTCACTAGTGTGAAAGAGTTCCTACGCATGTCAAATTTCAATTCTTAGTCCTCCCCATGCCAGGTGCGGCAATACATTCTCTTGTATGATTGAACTTTATATCAAGCACTACATAAGACGAATGTCATGCCGATTTCGCCCCCATAATTTCTGAATGGCTAAAAGAATTGTTCGCAAATTCCTCAACCGTAACAAAGATAAAAGTCAAAATGGAACGTCTACCGAAAGTCGAGTTCCAACTCCTTCTCTGGATGCAAGCCCTCCATTCCAGGTCCACGCAAAACCTACAAGCGTTGCAGCTGCGAACCAGCCCGGGGCTACAACAGTACCAACCGCTCCGAGACATGAAGGTATCGGAGCTACTATTGTGGACACTCTTGATACTGTCCTGAAAGTGCTGAAAGAGGCATCGGTGGCGCTTCCACCTTTGCAGGCTGCTGTAGGTGGGGTGTGCGAATGCATTAGTATTTATAAGGTAGGGATATTAGCTTTTGTATTTTTCGAGATATTGACTGCAATATTGACTCAATCATATACTTGTACAGAATGTTTCTGGAAATACTGAACAACTCAGGAGTCTGGCCAATGACTTGATCTCCCGCACCACTTTTCTCAAACCATATCTGAATCCAGAAGACTTTGGTGCAACTAACCAAGTTATTCAAAATCTAATTGAGTAAGTCCTCTATACTTGGTAGGATGGTGTTATTTGCTAACTGTTCTACAGCAATTTGAACAATATCAACCAAGAGGTCAGAGAGCAGCAGAATAATGGATTGTTCCGAAGAATTGTTCAGTCTGAGCAGATTGCTGAAATGGTTCAAGAATTTGAAGGAAAAGTCCAAGGTGCATATGAACAATGCAAGGTAACGTCAATGTATACTGTCATACAATTAGTAAACATTGACTTAATTGACTTGTAGATGAAGATTCTGTTTGCTGTTGATAGAAACACCGCTGAAATTCTAAAGGTGAGGTTGTAAAAGTTAAGAAAATTGATTGAATTATTTAATGTTATAGTAGGAGATTGTTCTAGGACAGTTGATCCATTCACCCCAGGCATATTATGATGCAGACATAGGTGTTGAATTTGCCAGGAGGTTGTGCAGCCTCAACACAAGGGAAAAAATTCTCACAGACATTGAAACATGGGCAACCACTTCCAATCCTGACGATGCATTGGGATATTGGATGTGTGGCATGGCTGGAACAGGCAAAAGTACAATTGCAATGTCTATTTGCAAAGCACTCGAGGAAAAAGATTTGCTTGCTGGAACTTTCTTCTGTTCTCGGCAGATCCCAGAATGTAGGGATTACCGTTTAATTATCCCTACTTTGGCATATCAGCTGGCAAGGTTCTCCAACACATTTGCCATGTCACTTAGGGATATCTTGAGTGTAAATCCTGATCTTCCCTCAAAGTACCCAGAATGTTCAAGTCAAAGAACTCTTAATTGAGCCATGGAAGAAAGTGACTAAGTCTGGAAAAATGGAGCACACATGCCAATTGTTCTTATAGATGCTCTAGATGAGTGTGAAAATGTCTCATTAGCCCTTAAACCTCTCATATCTGCAATCCAAGACAAACAAATGCCAGGATTAAAGTTCTTCTTGACTAGCCGCCCAGAGCATGCAATTCAGCAGCTTATGCAGTCTAATGTTCTGCCACCAAATCTCTTTCCTGAAATTCAGGAATTCATTCTACATCATGTGGATGACAGTCTTGTGCAACAGGACATATACACCTACCTTGAGATTGAGCTGAAAGACTTATATTCTTCAAAAAGACCACGTCCAGCAGCTTACTTATGTCAGTCTGGCACGAATCTACTTGGTTCGTGGCTCAACTTCAGGGATAGTCTGCGAGTATGAGGAGATATCTTCGAAGGCTCTGAGGTGTAGATGTTTTGTTTCGAATAGGTGCGTCCGATGTTGGAGTATCTTAATTTAAATCTCTAATTCGTAGTCGATCATATCTAGCGAATATCGGGTTTCGCTCGCAGGGATCCCAGCCACGTTCCAACAAACCTTTATGGCCTCCTCCGTCGCCAAACGTTATCGTTCATAAAAAAAAGCTGACGTTCAGCTTCCACCCTTCAATTCCGTCTCTTTCGTCTGCGTGGCGATTTACTCTCTGCTCCAGACGAGCCTTCTCTACCTCCCCCAAATCGTTTCTCAGCCTCAACGTGGGTCTCTTCCTTGAGACAAGTATTCTTCCACTTTGATCCGTTCATCCGGCTCCTTCTCATTTCGCTTCTCCTGCCAATTTCAACGATCTTCGACGATTGGTTGGTTGTCATCGGTCGTGCTCATGGACCCTGTGCACGGCGCCGGCTCCCTTGAAACGCGCTAGCATCGCTCGGAGGGTTCCTGGTTGCGCAACGTGCTTTTACGGAGATTTTCTGGAGTCTGGAGAGCATGGGAGTATTGTCCCCAACAGGTGTGTTACGTGTTGCCTCCGTCGGTTCAAATTTTGACTCGACCTCTATTGAATTTAGCAAATGTTGTTTTTGCACTCGAGAATCCAGACATTCATTTCGGCATTACAACTAACCTCTTCATTCTCAACGAGGTTAAATCTGCCGGTGGTTGATCCATTCGAGGTGAGCTATTCCGACTTCACTTCTCGTAGACATTTTCCGGGACTGATCCATCATTCGTTGTGAAGGGGCATTATCCCCCACAGATGGAGCTGACCCTGGACCCTCGAGCTTTGAGTTAATTCAGCAAGGGATTGTCGTCGCGCCGACGTGTTGGGACAGTTTTGTTTGGTCCTCTATTATCGGTGAGTAGTTTTATGTCAAAGGAACTCGCACTTTTTCTATGCTCATACTTCTCCCTACATAGAGGTTATTCAGCGAGCTTAGTCCCTTCTTCCAAGATCGCACGAGTCGCTGACGGTTCGCTTGCGTCTCCCCAGGATACCATTGCTCTGCTGTGATAATCAGTGAAGGAAGGATTCAGGTCTGCGTCTGGGTGCTGTAGTCGTTGCAAGAGGTATGCTGGCATCGTGTACCGATCTAACACTCGTATCAGCTGTATTATATTAGCAAGATCACTGGGTTGTGCAGTGCTCATGCCCAATGCTTCAACATGCATCATAGCTTTTAGCGACCTTGTTAATGAAGTTTCGATTCTCCTCCCGAAAATAAGTGTTCTGAGCCATGTCTTTTAATATGTCCGACATACTGTAGGAACAATCATTGAGAATGTTCTCGAGACTAGTGAGGACTCGATTATTGCGGTTACTAGAAGTGGGTTCGAAACTGCTGCGGGCATTGACAAAGTTCGGCTCTCCTGCAGAGTGTTCCATCGTGCTCTGCCTTTGGTTGCTCCTAACGCATCTATCATATTATCGGATCGATCGTTTAGGATATACTTGAGACAGTTAACGACACTG
>ML770098.1:0-20029 GCA_009733575.1 Gymnopus androsaceus JB14
TATGTAGGCATGAATTCGAAGCGGAGTCCCGAAGCCAAGTGAGGATCTGGCAGATGGCAACTCGCACCATGGATCGCTTTCATGATTCTTTCCCTCGTTTGCACCTTCAATTGCTAATTGTGTGACATCAGCTACATCCACTTTCATCCATCTATCTATGCAATTAATTTTGTCCAGAGCAACTAGCTTACTAGTAGTAGTCGCACAGTAGGTAGTAAGTACCCATTTAGCAACTGCTGGAAATCCATTGGTCCTCCCCGTGTACTAGTAGCAATATCCATTGAATATCCACGAACATTAACTTTCTTGGTTTCCAGCTTAAGAGGCTAAGATATTGTAGAGGCAGAATTTTCAACGCTAATGTCTTGGCTCCCACATGTAGACTTCTTAATAGCGTGTGGCGCGTCCTTTCAAGTGCGACAGATCAAGGCCATCAGCTACGAGTCTGAGAAAATCTTCAATAAAATAATACAAAACAATCAACAATGTAATTGCGTCTATCCAAATATCATGCACAGTATCGATATTCTGACCTTGTTTCGCTTGTCGTGCCTTTATTTTTACACGTGGAGACGACATGTTTTCGACTACAATAGCTGCAGCTGGCTCCGATCTACAAACACTGCCTGATTTGATTTGTTCCAGTGCTAATCGACTATTCTGAACTTTCATTCATCATTCAATGATGCCGGACAAAACCTCAAAGAACTCATGTAGAGCTCAAGCCTGTGACAGGTATGGTCTGAACTCTTTCCATCACTTGTCTGATTCACAATGAGATATTCCAGGTGTTGGTATGGTGTATTTAAACTCTTTCCATTATGGTGGACCAAAGGGTGAAAAAATAATTCACTACACACGCATTAAAATCACTGCACGCGCAACACAATTGCTACGCATGCAACACAATCACTATGCACGCAACACATCACTACGCACGCATGCAACACAATCACTACATGTGCATAACAATCACTACATGTGCATAACAATCACCACATAGCACATTACAACTACCGTGCGTGCATTTACAAACCTTAATGTGCTACTTAAAATTGTATGCACTCAATTTATATCACCAAACCATAACGCAATAGCATTGTGCACAATAATACTAAGGAGAGTGGCTACATCAGCAAAACCTGTATTTTCACTGGAGAAAACCCATTCATTTGGGACATCTCTGGAGCAAGGTACCCTATTCCAGAGACCTCTGGAGATCTCTGGAGAAAATTGACAGTTTTTTTTGACAGCTGTCAAGCTCCAGAGATCTCTGGAGACCTCCAGCAAAAATACAGGTTTTGCTGGTGTAGACTTGTAGTACTGTACCATTTCGATCGAGAGTTCATCGATCCTGAAATATTTGACCAAAAAAAATACAAAAGAAATCTGAAAATTCAAGCAAAAATTAAATCCGCATTCGGATTTTTTTGAGTATGACGCATGACTGAACTCTCGATCGAAATGTTACAGTATTCCAAGCAATAAGTAATATATCTATGGGATGATAGATACTGAATTGGTTGAAGCTGTGGTAACAGTCATGGCGGTTGAATTGAGTGCCACCGTGGACCCTTGTATCAATTGGGATTTGTCCAAAGCATTTGTAGATAGAGTGTAGACATAGTCGGTTATGCCTTTAGGACTTGAGATTCAAGGAAAGGACAGTAGAGTTGTATTTGGGTGAAGGGGAAGTGGGAATTATGCTCGTGCTGAGTGAGAGCAAAGTAACTTATTTCGCTAACTTATTTAACTTATTTCAATTCAATCAAGTTAACTTATTTTTTCCCACACTTATGAACTTTACTTAGCGAACATCAATTTACTTGGTGAATGTATTACGGCATATTTAACATTAACTTCATAAATCAACCATCCTGTACGCCATCCTGCTGCTCGCTGTTAGTAGCCTTAAGCTATGTATGACATACACAGTTATTAGGGATCCGCACCGTACAAATACAGGTCATAAAAACAGCAAAAATTCGCTTTACGGTACTGTTGGAATATCAAAGGTAAATATATCTTATCGAACTATACATGGAATGCTTTCTCGTAGTCTCCACTTTTTTGTAACACCATCCCATGCACTCCACTGTTATTGTCTCACAGACTCCACTCAGTCTCTCACAATATCCACCTACTCTCTCGTATTACCCACTTTACTGTATGGACAGTAGCCACACATATTCACGCAGTAGCCACCTGCCCAATATATCGTTTGTATTTAGGACTGTATATAAGCTTAGGTACCATACCCTGTAATAACACTGTCATCCCCCATCAATCTGTGTGATCATTACTACTAAGTCCTGTGTGGACTTACTGCTGCTACTTCCTTTCTAGGAATACAACTCTAATAGGTACGGTATACGGTACGGCCGCCAGCACCCGTATACCCGTATTTTACGGTATACAGCACATCAGATCTCAAGCCGGTTGGGAGCTACGGGCATATGGCTGACTGCAAGTCTGCAAAATTCTTGCTGTACGGGGTACCCGTATAGTAACCATATAAATACAGCCATAAAAAGTGTCTGTGGACACCCTTTACGGTACAGTTACGGGTACCCGTATACCCATAACCGTAAGCTGTATCTTACAGTTACAGTGCGGATCCCTAACAATTATGGGTTAACATGTCCTGCTCCTCATCAATGGATGTTGCGTTACTACTAGCCCCATTACCATGTCGAGGGATCGTTTGGATGATTGTATGCCCATCACAAGCAGTTACCAAACCTTTACCATTTTATTAAAATTTACTTGTGACATTCTTTGTATTCTAGGACATCATCCCATGAGCATTGAAATATAAAGTGCTCCCATCTAAGCTTGTAAGCTACAAGTCAAATTAAAATTAACTCATAATTGACTCCGCTGCTTCTTGTAAGGCTCATCCAATATTTCTGCAACACCATTGATGTATTTTCAGTCCAATTTAATTGGCATTCTCCTGTATATCATTAAAGGAGGCATCACATGCATGCCCAGACCATCGTCGACATTATGATCTACTGCAATTCCGGGAGTAGCTCGCAATCATCTCTGGCTGATTATTATTATTGCAGTGGGCATAATGTGTGTTGATTTTGATTGAATATTTATTGAGTGTACTGAGCAAAGGTGTAGAGCAGAGTAATTAATGGAGGCACAAATCCAAGGGTGTAAGATGCATACATGCACAGCAGATGAGTGCAGTTGGCTTGAGTTGTCACACTTTAGGCTCAGTTTCAAAGCTTCAATCTTGTTCAATAAGATTTTTCACTTTTTATCACCTAGAACAAGAAATCAAAGCAACTATACTATTTGGTACCCAGTAGTGGGCCACCTAGGGTAATTCAGACCATTCTATCACACGAATTTGCTTGGACTGTATATTTTTGGGGTAGAAATTGTGTGCATACATCGTACCGTGGATTTGAGTATAGTTAGATGCATGCGGGAGGGAATGTCATCCTGTACTGAATATTTTCCAGCAGAGGGTCCAAAATGGGCAATGACCGGGATCCGAGCCACCCGTGTGAAAATCCAATACCACTCCAACGCCTTCCAACGCAGACCTGTTTATCACTCATTTCTTGCCCAATCGAGCTCAAATTCACATTTTTTCAACGCTATCTTCTATATACATATGTGAAGACTGAAATTAACCCCAAAACCCGCTCTACAAATTCTCCATGCTGTACCGCTGCTTGGATAACTGCAAAGGCTCAGTCAGTTGATGATGAGCTAGATAAATATCAACAGCGATACAGTTCTCAACATTGGACAGTGGTTCCCAGGTCTCATCATCATCCTCCCACTCTACCCGGAAACAGAGCTCTTTACCGGTCCACTTGTGGCCAATAATCCGCCTGATCTTCAGCTCCTCTTCCTCATCAGAATCACTATTATCTGAGCCATCACTTGCTTCCTCTGAACCCTCCGACACCTCAGACTGATCCCTAATCTCCGGAAGAGAATTATTACCTCCACGCTCTTCATCAGACTCGTCAGACTGTTCCTCTGAAAGTATTGCCGGATCTGTAGGCTGGGCATCGGGATCAGGTAGAGCCTTCTGAATAAGTCGAGCCCGAGGCCTTGGGCGAGTCGGGAGGGATGGAATAAAGGATGAAGAGGGAATAGCATCATTGAAAGGTGCATTACTGTTGCTCTCAGTCTCCGTTTCTCTATCTGATGCACTTTCATTAGAATCGGAAATGATATCTGTTCGAGCATGACCGCCACGACCACCACGCCCACGAGGACGACCACGACCACGGCCCTGCCAAGTGCTTGCTGCTGAGCAGCCTTCTCATCCTTTCGTCGAGCAGTCTCCTCCTTTTTACGTCTTGCTTCCTCTGCCTTCTCTTCCTTCTTTCGCCTTGCTTCTCTATCTTCTTCTCCTTCTCCTTTCCCCGCTGAGCTTTCTTTTGTCTCGCATCCTCTGCCTTCCTTTCCTCCTCCTCTGCCTTCTCTGCTGCTTGAAGCTCCTTCCTGATAGCAGTGAACTTTGGCTTAAGCTGCTGTAAAACTCCCTTTAATTCTCCCTTGAAAAGCACCCTCATGTTCTCTTCCCCAGTTAGATGGCGACTTGTCCCTGAATTGACTGCGACTCTTTTTGTCTTCTTCGAAAACACCTTAGTCCGCAATCTCTTATTCTCGGCTTCCATCAACTTCATATGCGCGTAATTTGCATCCAATAGATTCCCCGCTGTATCTAGCATCTTCCGCATGCTTTCATTTTCTGCTTCGAGATGGTTCCGTGATGTAGAACGACGTGTACGAGGTTGCTCAGGAACAGCAATGCGATATTGTTGATCAGAGGAGGTGGATGATCCAGGTATGAAAGACTGTGAACCAGGATCGACGGGAATAAGAATTGAAGGAAGTTGAACAGGCAAAGGAAGTGCTGCTTGCGTTGTGTAATTCTTTGCAGGTTCGTACATCAAGAGTGGGATCGCTTTACGATCAAAGGGGTATATTCCCGTCTTTCGAAAAGCTGAAGCGATGGTCGTGGTCTTGAATGCGATGCCTCGTGCATATGCATAATGTTCGAGTAGATTGTATTTATCGATAACAATGTATTGTCGATTTGCCCAAGTAACACGAGCCTATTTAAGTATTTACATTTGGAAGCATGAGTATCTAAGCGAAATATTACAATGAAGAACATGCCTTCCAGCTCTTCGCAAGAGGACCGAATACGCTGACATCACAAGGCTGTAGAGCATGTGTCGTATGAGCAGGAAGACAAATAACAAGTATGTGGTGTTCTTCTGCATACTTGCAGAAGTTATAGGTACAGTGAGAATTGTGACCATCAAGGATAAGCAAACGATAACCGTTCGTATGGTTACGAAGAGCAGAGGCTGGTTCAAAATCTTTCTTCAACCACATGAATCCCAGTTCCTGATCGGTCCAACCATTCTCCGAAATCAAAATACTGAGAAAAAGCGGATTAGTAGTGGAACAAGATAATTGGAATAAATAAACATACCTGGCTCCAGCTGGATTATTCGCTCCCCATTTGGCATCCCTTCGAAGCCCTTTGAATATTACAGCTGGATGGAGAGCAGAACCGTCCGCACATACCGCTTCAAGAATCGTCACAAGATCTCGAGCACCATGCTCAATAGAACTGACAGTTTTTTGATTGCGATCTACCAGCACTGCAGTCCGTTCCCCAACACCCATCTGAATTCCTTTCTCGTCCATATTGTAGATGTTTTCAGGAGGGATCTGATACTGAGCGACAACTTCCTCAAGAATATCATAAAAGCCAGCTACTGCAGCTGGAGTGAGAGAACTTGCACGACATTCCTCAAGACTCGATGTCATTTTCAATGCAATGTCAGGATGGCGCAAACGAAAACGACGGATCCACGATTCTCCCATGGGCTTGCCCGCAATGTCTGAAGCATAGTCGCACACTGAAGGCAATGAAAGGGGAACACCACGCTGCCCCTGAACCTTTACCCATTCGACTAGGATCCGTTCCTGTGCAGGAGACAGGTTCTGTTCATGAGTGTGTGATTCCACGCGAGACTTTCGACCGTTAAAGCGCGCCTGAAGTGTCGAACGAGGGACAAGGTATGCTTTCGCAGCTTTTCGGACAGAGACCGAGCCACCAGATTCATGAATGGCAGTTAGGGCACATTGCATGCGCTCCTCAGTCGAAAGATCATCGAGAGCATCGGCATCGGCACTAGAGATGAGAGCAGGCATATCGTCGTCGGCATCGGGAGTGTTTGACATGCTGGAAAGTCGAGACGAGGACAAGATTGGAAAAAAACTGGGCATCTTACTCTTGTATAAATACGGTTTCGAATCTCAACCTCCGGTGCATTTTAGATCGATGTAAGACATAATGGGACCATAGGTCGATGTATTTTGAGCATATGCAATAGAGTATGTACGTGTACAAGTGCTGAGGGATTGTAGATGGAAAGGTGATAAGTGGCCCAAAGACCAGCACATCGTGCAGAGCGTGCACGACCTAATAATGGAGCAAAAGGTAGCGTTCAGGGTCAATTATGATGAGAGAGGCAGTGGCAACATACCAATATCCCCGCCTCCAGCTACGACCAATATTTGTTGGAATTTGGGATGGTCTTCGAGAGTGATGTTTTTTAGCGCTCACAAACAGCGAGCACAATCCTGAGGACCGAAAAAAAATCAGAGAAATAATTCCAGCTACGAGGTATCTCTGAGTACATACCTCATTGATCGCTGAAAGTCTTGAGGCGGTCCGATGTTTCATTAAGTAGGTATGGAGAACTACGTTTTGGATCATCAGACATGTTCCTAAAAGTGAACGCGGCACATTTTGGACCTACATCTTATTAATAGACAATCGATGGCTTGAGATAAGTGATAGATTATGTCTTCAGAGGGCGTAGAAAGGATTGGCTGTGCACGAAAAGGCCAGAAAAGAATGAGTCGACGATGCACGATGCAATTCGCGGAAGGAAAGCTTGAAATAATTAAGAAATTCACGTGTTTGGACCAGGTGCCCCCGGCAATCATCCACCACTGCTTGATCTTATCTCCTCCTGCCTCTAGCTCATGTTCAGAGCATCGTCTCATCTTGGTCTACATCATGGATAACACCGATTTCATTTTGAACGCAATTTACAGTCTCTAGCAAGCAAGTGGCTCACTACCCAGTCTGGCCCGCTTCCCGGCAGGCAATAGTATGCGTATTTCCGTCCCAAAACAAGTGAACTGTCATTTTTCTGTGCCACATCTGTACAGCACATTCTCAGTCACATAGCCATAAAGACCATGCATAATTTCCGATGTAATGTGAACGTGTTGGGCCCTCTCTAAGTAGACTCAGTAGGTATGTTTAAGTGTGTTAAAAGGTGTTGCACTTCCTAGAGTTGCAATCCTTCTTTACCATGACTTGGATGCTCAATCTGTCAAACATCCCACCTAACCTACTTAACAATAATCCCATCTAGCATCTGTTGTAATTTTTTATTCAAGCTCAACACAGAATTAGACCCTGCGTACATACATATACTAATCCTCAGCATACCCCTTTTCCTGTCCCTACGGCATCCATTATACTGTATGATGCATATACTTGGGAACCCTTGGCTTACCACCCACAAATTCCGATGGCATGAAACTCCCAAATACCAGAAGACCATTCAGTTTGCTTTTCTTCATTCCCACCATTGACATACAACCGTACTTCACTAGTCCATAACCTACTTTCTACACAAGTCCTTACTTCGAGACTCATATCTGGTCCCTGCAACATGTCCCTCTTGTCTATGTCTAAAGAGCTCCCTACTTCGCAAACTAGGGCCCAGTCGCATTGTGCCTATGTAGATCCTGCTAGGCCTCGCACACATGTCCAATATTCCCTACATAAGTAGCTTACTTTTACCTCTAACCCAGACTAGATATTATACTTAATAGACTCAGATCTCCTTTCTTCTCTTCTCTCTTTCTTCTTCCATTAATTTCTCTCAGTCACAATCATCTAAGTCTCAAGCCCTCGAGTTCATGACACTTGAATACACTCATATTCACTATCTACACCGATTCTGACACTAATAACTCAGCTACTGAACATCACAACCTCTCACAATCAGTTCTAATTGCTCTTGGAACGCCCTAAGTGTCTGACTATTCTGCCAAGCAGACTTCATTAACACTAAACCACTAACATTATCAACTTGTACACTTACTGGCAATCTGACATCTTATTGACAGGATGCTGCAACACAGCCTAAAAAAGTGGAACATTTAACATGTTTGTGATTTTGAATTCGTCAAAATGCAACATCTGTCCATCCATCCATCCCTTCACTCACTCCCTACATAAATTAATATATTTGTTAGGAGAGACCCCTCACCGAAGAGCATCCCAAACTATTTCAAGGAGTTACAGCGCAGGTATGGAACAGCACAATTCACTTGACAGAAAAGTGAGAGCAATTTTGAGAACATCTCCAAAGGGCTAAGCCATTGCCTCATTTTAATCACATTCTACTTAGTCCAAAGTGTCATCTACATGCAACTGGAGACAATGCAAAAATGCAAAATCCAACAAACACGTTGATTCTAGTGATTATCATGTGGTGGCCATTAGTATTAATCTTTAGGGAGTTGAGGAAACAACGGAAAAGGTTGAGAGCATGCAAGTTTCTTGTGTTGAGCTTGTTGCGCTGCCAAGATACTACACAAAAGATATGAGAGAGAGCAACTTTTGATATATGCAGAACGGAAAAAAGGATTCACCTCCCCGAACTGCTCCTTCATTGGTCCTAATTGACTCACTGAATCGAAGCTCAGTGATATGAGCAATAAATTCTCTTGCGTTCAAGTCAAGACATGTATTCTTTGCAATAATGAATAGCTGGACAGCGAGTACGGTATGAAATAAAGGATTCATTTGAATAGTTTCAAGTGAGCTTGGGAAAAGTTTAAGGGCTAATTGCAATAATTAGGAGCTACTGGGGTGATTATAGCATGCTTGAAAGAAGAATCGGGCTCATGCTAACTACCATTCTCCATGGATGGCCAGGAAAAGCTTCTTGTTGGAGGTTGACGTGCTGAACCTGCTACTCAAATAAATACAAGTGAGCAACTGGAAAGTAAAAAAGGTTCATATCTCCTCTGTAATAAAAGTCTTCACCTGCATACTATCTGAGGCTCATAATGAAATGACCTGCAATGGATAGTTCAACCAAGGAAGTATTTGTTGGTATGGCTAATTGCATGTTGTAGCATCTGAGGCTGAGATCAATGTCATGTATCTTGCTATGAGTCTCAGAGATACTTAATTGGTCTCAGTATAGCTTCAAAGACTGAGATATACTACCATAAGTCGCAATAAGTTAGTAAAAGTTACAATAAGTTAGCTTGTCAAAATTTCAAACTCCACTAACTTATTTACTTGTGCCGAGATTTGCCGTTAAATTTACATGTTTAACAACATTAAAAATACCATTTGCGCTACTTGTGGGGTGTAAATATGGGCGCTATCAACCTTCAATGAATCCTATAGCTCATCTACATTGGTTCATATCATACAACATGCGTATATCCACAATTTATCAGCAACATTTGAGTCGGAATAGGATGACAATGAGCAGTATACTGCTAGTACCAATCACACAATTTTCCATGGATAACCCAATATAAGCTGCAGGAGCATGATTCACCTTGAATATAAACTCCATAACCTCTAAAAGTGTCCAGGATGGTAGCAGAACTATGAGAACAATGAGTAAACATATTTAATAAGGTAGCTACAGTGTCGGGCAGATTTTACAGAGTCTTATCAACCTTCTAATACACTTAGGACACCAATATCTAGCTGTTTATACACTATAAGTAAAATAAGTTAGGATAAGTTAGAATAAGTTAGAATAAGTAAAATAAGTTAGATTGTCGTGACAAGTTAACTTGTCAATTCATAAGTTAGCGATAAGTTAGCGGAGTTTGAAAACATAAGTTAGTTTGGTAGTCATCGCTGGTGCTGCGTTACCAGGTTACTTCGGGAAAGAGATGAGAGGAAAGGTGACCATGGTCATTGGGAATTCGGGAGATTATGGGCAGCGGCTTTGGGGATGAATCGTGAAGAATACGAGTTGACTAGTTGATGTGTGGGTTGACGTCACACCGCCAATGATTATACTTCAGCCAGGCTGAAGTACTGTGAGAAATGATTTATTTCAGTGCATAAGATAAATGTACTTTTTCATACAAGTATATAAAATAAATATTTCAATGAACTTACGAAGGAATTACATTTAGACCCTCTGAATTTTGAATTTTAAACAGACTTCCAAAAGGGCGCTTTTCAATTGAGCTCTAAAAACAAGTTTCGATGTGGACTGAATACTTTGCCTTCACAATAAGAGTGAAAGCAACTATTCCAAAGAACCTTTCAGCTGGTTCCCAAAAGACAATACTTCAATGCTCGGGCCGATCCGGGCTGCTGCCAAACCGCACAGCGAAAGGGAATATTTCAGTGGAAAATTGAATTGTTCTTTGAAAAAATTACTTTCACTCTTATTGTGAAAGCAGGGCTTTCAAGTCCACATTGAATCCATTGTTTCCAGAGTCTGATTGAAAGCTTCTCTTTCACACATCTATATAAAGTTCTCATTTCAGAATGTTGGAATTCAATTTATTCATTGCTCTATTGAAATATACAACTTCTACATTTTTCTGAAAAAGTACACTTCATATAGGGATTGAAAATAATTTATTTCCCATTATGCTTCAGCCAAGCTGAAGCATGATTATTGGCAGTGTGCGTGGCAGTATTGGAAAAAAAGATATGGGCGCTTGTTGCAAGCCGGCACGTTTCTGCTGTCGGACTTCCGCCATTGGTGTATTCGGATTTGTTAGGAACAAACATTTCTCATATGTTACAGTCATGGCACCACTGTGACCACAGAATACATGGCTACAGGATGGAGCCAATTATCTCCTGTTCATACTTATAGAATCTAACATTAGGCATTAGCAAAACATGTATGGATGCAGCCAGTCCTTGCAAGCACTGTACAGTGCTTCCAGTGCCCCAGTACTTACTCCGGGACCTAGATGCACTGGTTTGGTCAGTGCTGGCCAGAGCTCTCAGAAGCCCCCAGAGGCCTCAAAGTTACCTTATTTGAAAGTAAAAAAGAGATGTCATATAATTTTATATTTTTGACAGCACTGGGAGCTTTGGGAGTGCCGGGAATCTTAAGTGTTACTGTTGCAATTAAAATACAAAATATAGGTTTTGCTGATTAGTAGTAATTACAATTTCATTACTTCATATGAAGTACTTACTTACAAGTTACAACCCCAATCTGTACTTTAACTACTTCATCAGCAAAACCTGGGTGGTCCCACAGCAAGGTCCCCTCTGTACAGAAATGGACAGCTCTGTGGCTTCTGTGGATTGTCTTGGGGTTTCTGTGCAGTGCTTTACAGCAGTCCACAGTAACCCATAGCAATCCACACTTCACCCAGGTTTTGCTGATGTTATATACTTATCACTCTACTGTTACATACATTTGGCACACTTTGCTAGTAAGCTTCATACACATCTGTGCATCCTGGCCCAATCCTATGTATACTTGGTAGTTAGCAACAGATTGGCTTAATAATACGGAGACCTTTTGAGTCAGACTCAGTATGGAGTCAGAACTAGGTCAGAACTCGTTCCAATACTATATTACCAAACCTTTAGGTTTGGCTTTCTATGTGAAAGTTTTTCTTGTACTGATGCCATATTTGGTAGCCCTAACCTTACCCTTGGCACCTACACATCCACATCCGCCACTGCACCAGAGCCTGAAACAGCAGGATGCCAGTCTGAGGAATTGACAAAGCTAAGTACAAATCAGCAAAAAATCTTAAAAGGTTCAGCCCTTCATCACGTGCCGCCTTCCCAGTCAAGTATGTGGGAAGTGCCTAACAAGTCTGAGCATGTCTGATTGGACCAATGGGTAATGGACCGGAAGTCCAATGGCAGCGATGTTCTTTTCTTTCCAATACTGCCACATCAACTCATATTCTTCATGATTCATCCCCAAAGCCGCTGCCCATAATCTCCCGAACTCCCAATGACCATGGACACCTTTCCTCTCATCTCTTTCCTGAAGTAACCTGGTAATGCAGCACTAGCATAATTCCCACTTCCCCTTCACCCAAATACAACTCTACTGTCCTTTCCTTGAATCTCAAGTCCTAAAGGCATAACCGACTACATCTACACTCTATCTATGAATGCTTTGGACGGATCCCAATTGATACAAGGGTCCACGGTGGCACTCAATTCAACCGCCATGACTGTTACCATAGCTTACCCTAATCCTCAACCAATTCAGTATCTATCATCCCATAGATATTTTATTTATTGCTTGGAATACTATATAAGCTGGGAACCTTACCTGTAAGGCCCCCATATCAGTTATTTTTGCAAATTCATTGGTTTAGTGATGAAAGACTTTATATGCACACGCAATGAACAATAAATACATATGTGCAATTGTCTTGGCGATAACAAGCTGTGGGTCCGTTGGTTCAAGTAGTGCAGAGTAATCAACACTAAGCAACTGCAACACAGGGGGTTTGGCTATCAATTTAAATAGCAAGGGTGCATTGTCAAAGGTTCCGCAAAGAAAATACTCTATTTGTCTCTCAAAAGTGACTGGTGTTTCTCAAAGTGATGCTGGTAGATGATTGAAGGATAGGATCTCCTTTTCTAATCAATCTATACAGGTTTGGGGCAATGATAGGGGCAACAATATAACAATGACAACAAAAAGAACTACCAACAATATGGCTTGGTTCAACAAAGTGATTCCCAACAGTAGGGCAAAACCACTCAGGACAACAGACAGTTTGCTTCCTGTACACCTGAGCTCAGTTGCAACAGATGGTCATTTCTCGGTGGTCACACTAGACTCCTCAAAACTAAAACAACAATTTGACTTGGTTTAAGTCAGGGTTTTCACAGTCATTAGGATTATAAGTCTCTAACGCTGGGCACAATAAACAACTCTTTTCTGTACCACACAAAGTATTACTTTGGTTCACAAGGGAGTGGTATCTTTCCTGTCTCAGCCATAGCTATGTCAATGAGGATTCACACTAGCAACAAATGAGGTCCAAAGGTAACTTGTTTTGCAAAGGAAATATAGCTAGGCTTTTATACTACTCTCGGCCAGATGCTGGTTAAATAATAAAGTACTTCGAGAATCTGGAGAAATGGTACAACTTGCTCAGAAAAGGAGAAATTATAATAAAATAGTCCGTATATGCATATATCTGCAACCCTAATGTCCGTTCGTCTGCTTCTTATGGGTATTACACCCTATTTCTGTCTGGGTTATGCACCTTTGGTCCTTTCCTGGGCAACGCGTACTGCTATGTAGCTGATGCATGCCCAGCGCCGTGCTCACTAATCCCATGATAGTTCTGTTTCTTGTTGTAACTTATTGTATTCTTCTTTCCTTCCTCCATATTATCATTCTCTGTCCTCGTAGCTTCCCAACCATATCCATATCTCTATATCCCTGGAGTATATTCATGTGGGGAAACACCAACTAATGTACAGTGTTATTCTCCTAGCTAAACACATACGCCTTCCGATCCTGGTACACGTCACTTTGAGGGCCTACGTATGCTCTCTTGGCTTCATCAATCCTTCTGTTCCTGTTTCGTTCTTTTCGGCATACACCATTTATCCATTGTTCAGTGCCAAACAAATTATTAGCGCTTCCTTGGTATCAAGCCTCAAAGTACTCCTTTGGCTATCATGACAATCTCGACATCAGCCCACTTGAATTGGTTCTGTCCCATTTCGCGAAGTCCATATCCTTTCCATAATTCCCTGAGTTACTTGTCTTCAGAGTGTATCCTTTTGAGCTCGAGTCTATGTGGGCGATGTGCCCTGATATCCAATTCAATACCGTGGCTCTGTTGGTCCGAGTACTTCCACACTTATTAGACTTGTTACGCATGCTATACAGCTTGGGCTCACTACCTGCCTCTAATAAGGTCAACTGATCATGTATAGCATACCTATAAACATCCAAAACACTGGCCAAAAAATATTACACATACACGTAACACCATTACTACTAGCACTGCCCCTTTTTGTTTAAACAATTTTGAACAACTGTGTTGTCACTGATATATAGCCTGTGACATGGGACAACAGAGATTAGATTAGTTGTCACATGACATACCATCATAGTAAGCGTGTAATAATGAAAAGTTAGGGTTAGGCAGCTAGCTAACCCTGACCTGGCTAGCCATGACCATGGGGAAAGTTAATAGCTTAGGGAGCACTAGCTAACCCTAGCCTGGTCAACACATGAGATTAAGTAGGTGGGGTTAGGGGTTAGGGCTTAGGTGGTTAGGGTTAGGATAGGGATGAAATTGGGGGGTGTGCTCCAGGTGCCCCCACTGTTTAAATATAGGAGAGACATCATACAGGCTAGGGTTAAGCCACTTTGCTTAATTAAGCATATAGTTGGCTATAACAACAAACCGGCGCGGGGTGGGTGTCAGTTTTTTCCCACAATGCCCCTGTTCAGGCTGTACGGAAATCAATATTTTGCCCCGTGTGGTTGTTTAACCTTGTCTAATTCATGTGGATGGAGTCTCATTTGTTTAGACAAAACTGGCACTTCTATACGTTTTTTGGAGGAAATATAATGGCTTTATCAGGTGAAAATCACTTGGAATAATTGATTTTCTACAAAACATTTATCATTACAATTATGGCCTTGATTAATCTTCCTGTGGAGTGACTCCCCTTGGCTGTAAGATCTGATTGACCTGAGGCATATGAGGGACAATTTTTCTCAAGATCTACATCTCTCATTTTGTCAATTCAACATGAATGGACACCCTAGACTGAGGTGACGTAGGGGAAGTTTTTACTAGGTATGCAATCAAAGACAATATTAGTTAGCAATTTCACCCTCAGGCACAGAAACACTCACCATTTCAAGGCCCCTCCATCAAAAGTCCTCTTTGGTGATAATATTGGATGGTAAAGTTGTGTCTCCAAACTGTGCATATAGGCCTACATAAGTTCCAAGCTCCGCGAGGAAATTGAAGATGAGGTGGCTAGAAAAATCCCAAAGAGCTTGTTAAAGTAAAATCTAGGGCATGTTTTCTTAAGCAAGTCATTTTATTACTTAAGTATACTTAAGTATGTTCTCAAGCAACATTCTTTACCTTTGAGTAAATTATAATATTCAACTTCTCAGACTTTACTTACTCAGGTTACTTCAGATCTTTAAGTTTTAATCTTGAGTATATCTCTTTACGAAAGTACTTGAGCAGCTATCTGAGTAAAAAAGTATCCCAAGATATAATAAAAAGAAAGTAGTAGAGCAAAGAAATTATGAAGAATATTCTACTCAGAAATGGAAGCTTGAGAAAAATCATAGTAGAACGAAACGACCACAATAGAAAGAAGATAAAAGAAAGTCATAGAGAAACATACAAATACCTAGAATGTGGTTAGTAACAAAGTACTAGAGAAAGTCTCAAGAACGAAAAGTCTCAAGCATGGTTTTTGCCAAGCTTTCTCTGTGTAAAACCATTGATTCCATCATTGTCTGCTTTAGGGTCTGCTCAATTTTTGCTTGCTGGTGACAAAAGGGCATGTCATGGTGTCCACTTGTTCATCCTGACCAACCTGTGCCTTGCATTCCCGCGTTCTTTGCACCTGCACCCTTCTTCCCATTTGATGCTTCATAATTCTGTTGCTGAGTTGCCCTGGGCCGGGCACTGGAAGTTCTGGCAATCTCGTGTGATTCATGCGTACATGGCATTGGATCTGGGGTTCTGTGAATTTTTCTTTCATGTCAAGTGCTCAGATAATCCTCATGTGTGTCCATCAACTTCATCTTCATTGTTGTGCATGTTCTCGAGAGCTGTTATTTCTCATCCAGTGAGAGATTGACTGCAGTGTTGGATCTACCAAGTCAGAATGCAAGGGAGAAGTAGCCAAAGGTGAGGCCATCGCAGTACTCCATATCATTATTGGGGTCTTGGATGAGCTGCATTTGTGTGTTTGGCGTGGAATAGGGAGAGTGGTAGCCTCGGGGATTTTCTGCTCAGTGGCAGCCAGCGTGTGTGCAAATCATACTCCCGCCACCTTTGAAGATACAATCTCTGCCTCTGGTGTGACCCAAATAGCTACAGGCGCGTGTCTCTGTGATCAGATCTGGTGGTGGCAGTGCTGACATCTGATGCTACCAGACTGGGTTGTTTCAACATGAAAACCTACCTGAGCTGCAGTAGTTTCCATGAGATATTCAAATAACGTCCTGGAACCATCCCCCCAGTTATTCCAGCACTCTTGGGTTAATGTGAGTTGGAATAGAGTGGGTTTGTAGTAATCACTTGCCTTGGTTTCAAGGCATTGTAATCTATTGGAGCCTGTAAGCCAGCTGAACTATTTTAATAATAATAAGCAAAATATCCAAGGGATAAATGGAAGACTACACCAGATTTGCAGTCATGAATCCTTGTAGACCTGTCTTAGCTGTGATCTGACACATTATCTAGGTTAGATATTGTGGGGAACCGGGCAAGGCTTCACTGTCAATGGATATCTGGGCCTTAGCTTGAGGTCATTAAGCACTAAATCTAGAGCATGAATATTGATCCTCACAAAACTTCAATTTTGACTGACTGGTGTCTCTTCAGACTCTCATTTCAAGTGGGCAGAAAGGTCGCGGCTATAATGTGTAGGGCTCCTTCACAACTTCCTCAAATGTGGCAGAGCACTTCATGTCCAAGATGTCATTTTTCATGCCACACTGCAAGTCTTCCAACACTGTGAAACCAAAACCAAAGCCTTCTTGAAGCCACTTGGATAGCCCATTGATAAAGTCAGAGGGAGGTGGTCTGCACAGACCATCACCAAACCAAACAAGCTTGTTTTCAGAATCAACTAAACATGCCACCCAGTGGAATGGAGGACTATGTGCCACAAATAGAAGGTTGCTGAATGACCAAACATTGTCTCTGTCCTTTGAGAAGAGATGGTGGTACTTCTCCAGATACCTGCAATGTCCCAGTTTCCAGTGAGTTGTTTTGATTGACAATTGCATGTGGGAATTTGGTTGTACTGATGATAATATTGTTAGAAACATGGATATGGCAAAGGTGCATGGCAGCCTGATTAAGCATTGCATTGACCGTTCCACCTGGTAATGGATTACCTCCCAGAACGTGAGCAAGATCTTCCATGCAGGCATCTGTCTGTACTCCTGGAATAGGACCAGTCCAACAAATTTTGCTGAAGACTGATTCTATTATCTGTAGGGAGAGTTCAGTCTCTACATTATTCTTTGGTTGTGATCGCCATTTTATGGCATCAATTCAAAGTTTCTGTGCACAGTGCACCTCTTGAGCAGATGCAAAAAAAGATAGCACCCAGAATGGTAGGCACTGATCTGCTTCTCTAGAGTAGATGGAGTGTGCACCATTGAACCACCTCTGACCAAAGTTTCATTCCAGGTGAATGTGCTGTTTCAAAGAAGGGGTGACATTTTTCAGTAGTATTTTGTTTTTGATAGACTTTGGATCTACAGGCTCTCTGTCACTGAATTCCAGAATTGGCTTGATGTACATATCCTCATTGGCTGAGAGTGGGATGGTGGCATTTAAGAGAGCTTTGGCACTAGCATCTGCAGAAGGGAGGAGGCTTTGGAATTGTGCTGGAACCTGTAGGATATGTTTTTGTTGGTTTTGAACAACAGGTGGACATCTGAATAATGTTTTCTGCACCCTATTCAAGCTGGTTTGTCTCATATAGCTTGGGTTTCACTATGCTCAGTGACTATGAGTACTGAATTTGGTTGATTTCAGTGAGCAGAGTAAGTTATAAGAGGCAAGACAATGGTCTTGTCAAGGTTTAGTATGTTGAAACTACTGTTAGAGACTGTTAGAACCTCCAACCACAGTATCATAACCACGGAATGTGGCTGGTTGTGGCTAGATTTCTTTTTTTTTTTTTTTCATCACCGAATTGGGCAATTCTGTAGTCTATTGTTCAAATATTATAGAACAGCTCTGATTACTACACAATGACAGTCTGTCCAAACTTTGAACCCAACCTCCATGCACTATCAGGTACTTACATGTCCAAACCTTTGCCTCAACCTTTGGTGGCTATGCAATGTTTTTGTCCAAACTTTCAGACAGATCTTTTGCTCTGAAATCAAAAATTTTGTCTGAACTTTTGGATTGACCTCTTAGTCTACAAACAAGGGTCCTGCTGGCTAGTGTGTTGGAATCTACAGAAAAACTATTTAACCCACATTACAACATACTTATGAATTTATGATATCACAGGAGATATTTGTGCATATACTCACAGTAGCCACTTATTGATTCTCATGAAACCCACTCATACTCACATAGCACCCACTTTCCTGTTATATGCACTATGACATAGTCATTCTTATGTTACTCATGTACCTTACCTGTTTGCCTCAGGGCCCAGTTGAGGACAAACAGCTATACAATCATTCAAACTCCATTTATTAATTCTAACATAGTGCCCAAGCTGCAGCAACACTAGTCATTAGGGACTAGTTTGCCACCTTGATTATTGTGATTGGCCCTCTGTACCATTGCTCAGTGTCTGAGATGTTGGAATATCAAAGGTAATTTTACTATCAAACTGTTCATGGAACACTTTCTTGTAGTATCCACTCTGTTTGTATCACCATCCCATGCGCTCCACATCTATTGTCTCACAGACTCCACTCAGTCTCTCATTGTATCCACCTACTATCTTGCAGTACCCACTTTACTGTATGCACAATAGCCACAGACATTCATGCAGTAGCCCATCAGCAAAAATGTTCTGGGCCTGTGGTGTTACAAACATGCTTATCTTATCTCCCACATGGACATTATTACTTATCTTTTTCTTCTATTTGTCTTTGAATATCTCAGCACTTATTTAGGTGCATGGCTATGCTGTTTGGATATGCTTACCTTTTTATAGAGTTTGACACATGTACAATCATCCTTTGATCACTTTGATCACAACTCATGCTAGGGTGCTGCATTCGGTGCTGGATACATATGTACAATCACTTATTATGTACAGATGTCAATACTGTTGTACTTCATAGTTTCATGCATTGTTACATTATGCACAGGGCATAGGGTACTGGGTCTAGGGCTTGTACAGTAGTATATATAGTAGTTGTAGCTGTAGCATAGTCCTTAGCTTCAATCTTGTCAATACCTCCTAGTCCTCAATGCATTCTTCTTCTCTTTTCCTCATCATTTGTCTCTTTGCCTGAGTTGGAAGTTGTGATGCCTGGTACCTTGTGTTGTGAGAAAATAGTTGCTGACATGCGGTAGCCTAGGTAGCCTGGGTGATCTGAGGCTACCCTATAGATCAACCTCAAGTAACCTGGGTAGCCTGCGCAGCCTGGGTGACCAGGGCAACCCAGGTCAATGAAGGCTACCCTCTGGGGTACCCTGAAGTCACCCCATAGGGCTAACATGGATGAACCTGAGAAAGCCTGAGGAAGCCTGAGCAGCCTGAGGCAACCTGAGACAGTCTGAACTTGGTTTAATTTTATACAACCTAAAGAGCCTAAATAACTTCAGGTTTTAAGCTATTGAATATATAGATGTTCTGTAATCAAAAGCAGACATTCCACTTGCTTGATATATCATCTATAAATCAAAGTTGTAAGTAATTGCATGAAATAAGCGCCAAACCGTGTGGGTGCCTGTGAACTGTGTACAATCAAAAACCGGTTGATGGGGTCAAATCATATTCATCAAGAATATAACAGTTTACCTCCTAAGCTTGCTACACTTGAACATGAGTCTGAATAACCTAAGTGAGCTGTTTCAAGATGTAAGTTAAAGTCAATGAGATATTAATAAGCTTCTTCTAATAAGGATATATTAAGTGAGTCCAATAAGAACAATGAAATAGTATAAGTTGAGCCACATTGAGTGATAAGACTAAGTATAAAGACAGGTGAATAATGAGATAACTAAGATGTTTTTTGGATAT
>ML770099.1:0-20021 GCA_009733575.1 Gymnopus androsaceus JB14
CTACTTCAGTACCGGTAGTGCTTGCTTTGGCTGGGAATGTTAAACTTATATTGTCATTGTTCACATTGTGCAACCACCTAATAACCATTGTTCTTCAAAGTGGTGAGACCGTCCGGAATGACGTTAAACTAGCGCTTCTGGCTCTCCTTCTCATCCCCGTTGAACATGTCCGTGCGTCCGCGTATCCGCAAAAACCATCTGTCTCTGCCTCGACCTACAGCCGACTCCTATGAACTTCATCCGACAGAAACAACCAACAAACGACGAAAGCGAGGAGAGGTGCCACGCGATGGTACTAGGCAACGGCGTCATATTGTCGCAGAATCCCGCACTACCACGACTTCCTGGACAAGTGGGATTGCAAGGCAATCGTCCAGTTGATTTCGAAGACATCGACCGTGCAGGTGAAGAGTATGAAATGCCAGTCAACCTCTTCACAGAAGCCCATGTCGATATACCGGACTTTTTGTCGCCGTCTAAGCATCGGAGCAAACGCCTCAAGCAGTGGCAGACGTGGACCACAGTTGTTCTTCCATTGGCGGTTCTTCCATATCTGGAGCTTCTGCGACAAACTCGATCACTGAGGGACGACGCTCCTATCAATTTAGAAGGTCAGCAGTGCGAGTGCCTGTCTTCGCAGTCGCAAGCTCACGCTATGGGTCGTTCGGTTTTCGAGTAAGTTTTAAATCGTTAACTTCTAAATATTCATGACTGATACTGTTCTACGATTCAAGAAATTGAACAGATAGAACTTTGGGCATCGGATTGCTCGTCGGCCTCGATCCAGCTAATTCGGAGTGGGCTGTTCCCATGTTCCCCGGTGTATCCCACTCTTGCGGTGGATATCCGTGTACTGGACTTCGTAAGGCGGTTATTCCTTCGAATAGCACCAAATTACACTGCTTGGTGTAACGCAGCGACAGACTTCTTGGCCTCTCAAGGGTATCACTTACCTGGAGATGATCCTTTGAGGCGCCGTTTTGCCAATGCCCTGCAGTGGTATATGTCTCTCAATGACATGGCGACCGCGCGTATTGACACGACTCTGCAACGCGTGCAGTGTGGAGATCATTCCGGAGGCGTACGCTACCCCCTCGCTGTTTGAGCCCCAAAGCCCATTGCCTGGACGAGTCCGCTAGAGGTGAAGGGCTTGATAGTGAGGATGAACAGCGGCCCAGAGCTGCAAGGCGACAAGGTGTTAGCATGGAGGAAGTAGTCGATGAAGATGTTGAGGAGCGGGAAAGTCGGAAGCGCTGCAGATCGGACTCTGACTCTGCGGAGGAGTGGGATCCTTCAGAAGATCAACCGACGCTTTCACAACCGAGTGAGTATCTGCGTTCACAATGCCCTGCTTTGTTTTGGGGGAATGAAGTGGTAAGTGCGCCTTTGGCAGGTCTGCATCACACTGACCAATTGCTTACCTAGTGAAAGTATCATTGTTGCTGGCCGATGCTTGCTTTACACAGAAGCATAGTGCTCAGAAGGGTGGACAAGACCCTCCTCGTACACATCCGAACTCGTACTTCATTCCAGAGGAGGAGGTCAATGCTTGGTAAGCATTACGCGAGATTGTGTGAGGTCAAGAAAGCAGAGCGAGGCGCCTCCGCATGCAAACGCACAAAAGGTGATACGTACTCAAGTGAACGACGAAGGAACAGGATCACTGTGAAGAAGGCTTAAGGGTACCCAAATCAGTCTTAGACGGATGTCTAGCAAGCTTTACGGCTGCCGACGAAGCGCGGATAAAAGGGAGCACCCGCTTCTTCGATGTCACGGCCAATATGACCTTGCTTTGCCGTCATGACCGTGCTCTGTTCACAGTTAATATGAACACACCTGGCGAGGGTCAACACTATGTTTTAGCATTGATTGCTAAACTTTTCGAAAACCTTCCCCCAGATACCATCGTCCGATTTCTCTACGATATCGGTTGTCAATTACACAGAAGTTGCCTCAAATGGGGTTTTCTGAAGCCATACATGACTCTTATGAGCTTCGCGGTGTCTATCTTCCACGTGTTTGGACATCAGTGGCCTTGCCAGATGAATTTATCACCCGCGAAAGTGTATTGGATGCGGGTTATCAGACAGGGGAGGGATGCGAACGCCTTTGGCATGCGTTGAGTCATTTGATTGCGTATGGGAGAGTCGCTGGGGTAAGTGTTCTGACTTGGGTTTGTTTTGAGGTCACTGACAAGGGCTTTGTGTTTAGTATTACGTTCGGATGTACAATCTCGAATAGCCAGTTTAACTTCAACAGTGAGGAGGGGATGTGGAAGTTGGGGGTTTGGCTCCGACGCAAGGTGCTCGCCTGTGAGAACAAACTGAACGAAGCGGAGAGTGTTCTTGGGAAATGTGGTTTTCAGAAGATATACTACGACGGGAGTGGGATGCTCAAATCAAGGCTCAGACAAAGCCTCTTCCGCGTGAGTTACTTTATTCCAAACTTAGTTGAAACAACCTGACGGCGCGTACATTGCATAGGTCAACACAAGAATCGAGGCAAATCTGCTGTTGAAGAAGCGCTGCGCCTACGGAAGAGCCGTGATGTAGCGGCGGACTATGTTAAGGACCTTCGCCACCGGATTATTGATCGGTCAAGCGTGCCTTGGGAGACTGCCACTGCTGAGCTGGAACTGGAAACGGCGGTGCAGACTCTGCGCAAAGCCGAGATCAGGTTGAAGAAGAAAGAAGAGGCGCTGGGTGTAACGGCGAGACAGCAACTGCAGCATCTTATCAAGAGTCCGTTTCTTACGAAGAAGATGAATGCTCGCAGCTTTGAAGACACGGATACGAGAGCGCCTGAGGTCCCGTAAGTTTGAACTTGACCGTTTGGAACGGTCCTTTTGCAAGCAACGTAGTGGTGAGCACATCCAGCAGAGAATACAATTTTGCGCTGCTAATGAGCTTATGATTATAGAGCAACGCATCAACGAACACACGCAGGATTCAGTGAAACGCAGAGATCCTGGGATCGCAGAGCTTACAAGGAAATACAATAAGCTCTGCGATGACATGGCTACCCTTATCCGACAGAAGAAAGCTCCTCGAAATGCAATTTCACCAGTTAGGATTGAAATGGAGGGACTTTTCAATTTAGACGTCGACGATGACATCTGGTTGGATATCGGACTTGGGTACGATGACGACGACGATAATGGTGGAGGAATTGGTAGTGCGCCGCCGCTTTGGTTAAGCAACGACAATGTACGGGCAGGCATTCGGGCGATGTTGGATAGGGATCGCTGTTTGGAGGAACGCAAACGTCTACTCAATGAGCGCAATGCAATGCAGGAGTGGTTTAGTGAGGAATGGAAGGTAGTGTTGACGGCGATGCAAGACGGCACGTAATTTTTTTTTGTATTCATACATGTGTAACTAATCTATCTCTTCACAGGCTTAGGGCGGAGTGTTCAGTATCAGCTGAATTTGCGAAAGGAGCGACTGTGTTGTCTTTTTGTGACATGGGAGCGTTCTATTGTCGGGGTGGCATGTGGGGAAAATTTACCTGAGTGGGGGCCTTCAGATAGTGAAATTGTGAATGCTCGAGGGGTTCATGTCCTTGGTGGTGGTATTGAGGTTGCTGAGGATGGAGACTATGATATTGAGTTTGAACATGACGCAGATGGTCTTCTGATTGAGCATCTAGATAGTCTTACAATATCTGAGAATTACAGGGAAATGCAGAGTAATATAGAAACTGTATAGTAGTATGCAGAGTATGTAGAGTACTATGTAAATTTTATCTTCTTCAACTTAAAAATTGACTAGGGTGAAATAAGGTGCGCAGCTGCCTCAAGTACCTACCCAACAAGTATCAACTTGGGTGGGCAGCTGCCCCAAGTACCAACTTGGGTGGGCAGCTGCCCCAAGTACCAACTTGGATGGGCAGCTGCCCCAAGTACCAACTTGGATGGGCAGCTGCCTCAAATACCAACTTGGATGGGCAGCTGCCCCAAATACCAACTTGGATGGGCAGCTGCCCCAAGTACCAACTTGGATGGGCAGCTGCCCACAGTAATCAGTAATGTGGCCAGCTGCCTATGTTGGTATATTTTTTGTATAAATATATGTCTTATATATACACTTAGCACTAACTATGGTGGGCAGCTGCCCACAGCAATAATTCATGTATGATTGTATCCCTTTGTTGATATATATCACAAGTAACAGTGTGGGGTTAATGTTGATCATGTAAATCCACTAAGGTCTTGGGTTATGTTATTGTGGCTGTATTCAATATTGGTGTTGTGTATATACTGGCAAGAAAGGTAATGAAGGATAAGGTCATCCATGGCTGGATCCATGGCCAGGAGTATGGGCAGCTGCCTTGAAATATCAAGTAGTGTGTGTCAGTAAGATGATGTATATACTCATAAAATTAATGAAAAATATATTTAAAAATGATAGGGGGAGTTCAGGACCAAATTGGTGAAAAACAGCAGGCAGCTGCCCAGAGGGACCCCGGACACCTGTGACATGTGACAAGTTGGGCAGCTGCCCAGCCCTGACTAGGCAGCTGCCTGGTAGGCAGGGCAGTGATTTCAATTAAGACAGGATTGATGGGCTGCTGCCTGGAAAATTTGAGCACAGGTAGGCAGCTGCCTCACTGAAATATTGGCTGGGCAGAATGCCCCGAAAAGTAACCTCTTAGGATAGTTTAGGTACATCAGTTTTCTATCCTAACTAGGTCATATATAGTGGTTGCCTGAAGTGAAGTTGTGGCATAAAGTAAGAAATGAGTTTTGAATCGATGTGTTTAAAGTCCAATGGACTATGATGCAAGTAAAAACAAAGGTTGAAAATAAAAGAACAAAAACCTGCAAGGCAGCAAAAGAACTGCCACGATACCTTGAGTTATGGTTGGGAAAAACAACCCCAGCCGAGGCAAGGACTATGAGACGGCAAAAGAACTGCCTATGAATCTCGAGTCACTTACGCTTGGTCTTAGACTGAAAATTAGTCAGACCAAAGAAAGACAGAGGATGAGGGAATTGCCTTACCGAGGAGCCCTCAGCCTGATGCATCTTGGGCTTCTGAAAAAGCTTAGGACAAAGCTGAGCAGTTGTAGTCTGAGGAACAACAACTCTCTAAAGAAAAGACTCATTAGCACATTCTAAAGTCAGAAAAAGACTAACAGAACTTACCATCTGACTTGGCCCCGCGGTCTTGGACTGCTTCGCCAGTTGCTTGGGTGGAATGATGTCTGCACTGCTGTCCAAGGCAACCTGAGGAGCACTGGTGACCCTGCCCTGCTTCCTAGAAGGCATACGAACCCTCTTGGCAGGAGCTGGACCATCACTCAACTCCTCCTCATTGACGGATCTCGTGTGTTTGAGAACTGAGAAAGAAAGTATAAGTTGAGGAGTTGGAAATGGAGAATGGAGACATTGGAACGTACTTGGAGTAGGAGCGCGACTCTCGTGTTGGCTTTCAGCAATCTCAATGACAGCATCTTCCTCTTCCACCTGGGAAGGGGGCCCGCAATCATCATTGTCCACTTCCTCATCAGCTTCCTCGTTGCTGTCCTCGTCCTCTTCAGCCTCTGAGTCTGATTCACCTGAAGCATCTGCCTCGGAGCCCCTGACAACGGCCCTGTCATCAGACTCTTCCTCACTGGCTGCTTTGTCAGAAGGTGGACCTTCATTCCCCAAGTCAGAAGACTTCTCAGAAGAAGGCAAAGGATGGAAGGTGGAGAGCACGTTTGCAGCTTGGACTTGGAAGTCGACTTCTTGACAAGTGTTGGAACCATTGGAGGCTCCGAGGGGTCCATGAGCGGCTCCAGATGACCCATGTGAGATTGAGAGGGCGAAGGAGCCCAAGAGCAACCCTGGAGGGTTGTGAACTCCATACCATCAAATTCAAGGTCTTCAAGGGTGAAACATTTTTCCCATCCAAGCAGAAATGCAAGGAGGGAAAGGCGCTCAATATTGTCCTTCTCAACAAAGCCATCCTGAATCAGCCCTTGGAGGAGAGCCCGCGGGCTGGTTGTCAAATTTTGAAGATGCTTCTGGCGACGGAAGATGTTCTCAGCTTGGATATAATACTCTGTCACCATCGCACAGACCAAGTGGCCCTGACAATGAAGAGCAGTATTCTCCTTGCACAATGCTGCGGAATCGACACCAATGGCAAGATAATGGAAGATGGAGTTAGCAAAAAGTTGACTAAATTTAAAAACAAAGAGACTTACTGCCATTGGTGCCTTGACAAAAAGTGAAGAGGCAACAATGTTCCTCGTCTGCCCTCACCAAAGGAAAGGTGAACAAGCAGGAGGCATGCGGCTTCCAGCATGGATGACAGATTGGACTGTCAGGGTTGGACTTGGGCAGAGGCATTGAGCACTGTAACCTGCTCTTAATGCAGGAGGTGCACGAGGTCAAAGGAAACTTGAAATAAAGTGAAGTCAGCATAGAACAACTAAGGATAAAAAGAAGTAGGAAAGACTCACGGTCTGAAGAGGGACCATGCTGCCAATGAGACTATTAAAGTTGACGTGCAAACACACGCACTCGTTGTCCTGGAATTCGCCAGGACGGGCAAACTTCTCCTAGAACAGCTGGTCAAAAGAAGCAGGAAACTCGAAGGGAAAAGAGGGCTTACTGTGATCATTGCGACCCCTTTGGTGGCAGGACGCGGCAACATCAGAACCGCCTCGCCCTTCTTGTTGGACCTCTTCTCAACCTGCGAGGGATCCTTCCTCTTCTCCGGATCGGCCCCTCCTTGGGTGAAAATGGAGTCGTAGTCAAACAATGAAGTGTTGACGCGACCACCCTTGAGCTTGGGGAAACCGTCAATGTCAGGGATCTTCATGTTGGTAGTCGAATAGGCGAGCCAAGGACCGATGGGAGTAGGTTCGAGACCTCGGGGACCCATGAACTAGTAAAAAGGGGTCAATACATTGGGTAAAGAGAAATGTGTGGAAGGGAAACTTACCAAAGAGGGATGAAGTTTGCCCAGACTAGGAGGGGCCTACCCAATGAACTCCATGTCCGAGCCAGCATTGTCATTAAATAACCTCATTGAAGGTGAAGAATCTCTAGTCGGTGCCTTGACCAAAGGAGGAGTAATGTCGCGGAAGCAACAATTATCATCCAAGGGGTCATTGGCCGGATCGAACCGCGATGAATCAGCGGGATACCTGTGAAATGCGTAAGGTTGCTAAAGCAAAAATCAATGTTAGCAAAAGAAGAGAATAGGAGGAAGTGAGATGTACATTGTCAGGAGGAATGGTCTGGGAAAAAACAGTGAGGTCATTAGCCTCGACAGTTTTCCTCAAGAAAAATGAGGAACTTACCACCATCCATTGGGTCTTGTACAAAATCTTCTGAGGAAAATGATGACCTTGAGGGACCTCAAGCAAAGTCTCCGAGTACGAGATTTTGAACTGAATAAAGTTCAAAAACTTGGCCTCAAGGAACTTCTGAGGGGTGCAAATGGCATTGTACAATTGAAGAGGCTAGAAATAATAAGGGTCAGCCTCGGGCAGGAAAAGTCAAGATAAAAGAAAAACTTACCCTTTCCTCCCCAATGAAGGCACATTGAATCAGCTTTGATTCTTTGAAGAACCAGTCTCGCCAATGTCTAGCCAAGGTGACAAGGTCCGCCTCAAAAACCTTCTCGCACAGCTCTTGAAGCTGCAACAAAAAGGTGGCTGCCCAAACTGGGAGCTCCTCAACATCGTACTTGGCACGGTAGGCAATCTGGAAAAACGAAGAAGTTATTATCTCGGAATCGCTGGAAGAATAAGCAAGGGACTTACAAGTTTGGGAGCCATCAAGTCAAACATGGCTAAGAAATTGTTCCTGGAGGGCCAGTTGGCTGAAGCACCTAGTTGCCTCCTTAGGAAAAGGAAACCAGGCAGCCCCTGTAGGATGACAATGCGGAGGAACCAGATATGCTCCTCGTAGAGCTCTAAAATTTTTGGGAATTGTTAGTAAGGTGACCAAGATACTCCAACAAAAGGAGCACGTACCCTTCTGGTCTTCAGAGATAGCAATAGTCGAAGAGGCAAGCTGATCATGGAGACCAACCAAGGCAGGCTTTGAAGTAGATAAGTTGAGACCAGCAGCACCGTGACCAGCTGGGTGCCTCGAAGAGGATGCCCTAGAGGGACCTGCAGTTAAATTGGAATGACATTCGGATGTTGAGGGACGCTGATCATCAGGGAAGGGAACCATGATTGTTTGTCGATGAGTTCTCAACGAGGCGGATGACTGGATGGCCCTGGTGGACTTAACAAGCGAGGAGGACGGACAAAATTTAACATCAGAATCGGCTTGCGGTTTCGAAGAAGTGCATCTGGACATCGTTTGAACAACGCACAGAGAGGAGGACTTGGGAAGTTTGGGACTTACGAGCTCAAAATCCCGAGCCTCTTATACCCGAGAAAAGTAACCTACGTGATTAAGTCACAACAAAAAGAAAAAGAAAATATTTTTCAGGAAGACAGCATGATTCCAATAGGAAGTAACGCGTCTTACCAGTTGTGGCGTCTGGAAAAAGATATATCACGCGAGGAAGTACTTCTTGCGGAAAAGATGCACCCTGTATGAGGATTGAACCCTGCACGGGCATCTTTCGAGGTCTAAACGCATCCGAAAATTTAGATTTTTAGAGAATATCATGACCAAATATGGACACCTGACTGATGAATCACAAAGAGTTCTGACATGGGGACCTCAAAGGACTGTAATGAGACATAGGAATTCCACCGTGCAGGTACTCCTCGTACCAACCAAGGAGTTCCCTTCTCCTAAAAATGGGAATGCGGTGTTTTCATTTGGGAAAATCTTACACTTGCTGATTGAGTATGTGATATCTCGAAGGAAATATGGCAACGGTTTATCTGGAAATTGTGATATCACAATGACATGTATGAGATACGGGAAACGCGTGCTAAAGATGGGGAAGACCCTTTTACTGGAATCACTGTCTCCCACTGTTCAGTTGATGAAAAAGTCAAATTCAGCACTTGTCTCAAAGTGATTAACGAGATTCGGGGATCAACTCAAATCTATTTATATGATAGGTAGCCTGTCAAAAATGGTGACAAGGATGCCTTGGGGCATGGAATTCATTTCTGTGATAGGTAGTCCATCAAAAATGGTGACAAAGGCACCTTGGGGCATAGAAAATAGAAAGTCAGAAGAAGCCACATGCTAGCAGCAGATGCACAACTCGGGACTCTGACATGATGGAATGGAAAGATGTGATATGAGGAAAGAATCCTTGGACCCTGCATAAGCAGGAAAGGCAGACTCACATCCCAAAAGGGATTTAAGCGCTGACTGGGATATCCCGATCACATCACACCAGAATGTCTGGAAGAAGAGCACAGCAAAAGAATCATTATGGTTTCTACGGAGAACGAGAAATCAGGAGATTGCAGGGTCCAAAGGCCATGTGTCTGGACTATGCCAAAGAAACTGGGACACCCAAGTGTATTAAACGCGAGCAGCAACTACGGAATGCACCAAGGCCAGTTCATTGAACTTAGTGCCGCGATGGGCTTCCTTGGCAAGAGCAACTCGGACTTCATAAAACAGTCAATGCTGGTCAATTACTCAACTCGATCCAGGTACAGGTTACCTCACTGAGATATGGCTTCAACTTGTTCCTCAACCGAGGACGGTTGAGATTTTTAGTTTGGGGGAGATGATATGCCAATTTTTTGGCTAAGGCTAGAACTGTGCAGAACCAATAATCCTAGGTTCTGTTAGTAACAAAACATGGTCAATAAGAGAACTATAGTAAGCCCGAGCTGATAGTTAAAATCTACCAAGGACCTATTCTACCCAAGAGGTTGCAGAGTAATGGTACATGCAACGGTACCATACTTCACTTTGTGAATGCGCCTTGATCAAAGTCCTATGCGCGGTATGGTGGAGCAAGGCAAGCTTGTTGGATAACAAGTTGCTGACTGAGGCAGATAAACAAGCCCACATACCAGTTATACTAGGCTAGGTCATCGAAGGATATACCCAAGGGATCAAAGTCTTAACGAGGCATCGCGTCCACAATCAGCTCACCGAGGAGTCTAAACGACACTCAAGTTTATTAAACAAAGCAAGGTGGACCGAGATGAGGAAGTACCCTAACGAGTGCCCTCAAAGTTGACACTTGCTGGAAAGCGCCTAGGCAGATAGCCATGGCAGCCCAACGCGGCCACATGACCCACTTGCTGTAGCTACTTCTAGAGCACGGAAGGACCAAGGAGTGTTTCTACCCAAGCCTCAGTGTTTTACCAAGATCCATATGCTACCAGGCATCTAGACTCGAGACTGTGCAGAACTAGGGATAATAACCAGTCTCCCATTGGCAAGGAAAAACATGGAAATACTTCCAAGGGCTGTTCTGCTAAAGGAACTGGCGAGCCTTGTAAAAAGGCAAATGACTCGAGTCAATTCGGACCAAAATCCCAAAGGTTGACCCAATCAAGGAAGACAAACAAACGAGGCAGGAAAACGTCGAGGCAAAACCATAGTATACATGCATATATGGACATTATTTATCTTTTTCTATTTTACTTACTCTGTTTCATCCTATCTCACTCAGTTTCTCTCATTTTCCTATTTTCATATATCTCGCTCAGTATACTCGCTATGATCAAAAGTGAGTGTAATTTTATATACATGGAAAAATTAGGTGTATTCCAGTACTTTTCCCTGGGTCTAAGGAGCTCGTATAAGAGCTTAGTATGTCCTGCAGACCCTCCAGATAAGAAATCTCAGGAAAGTGTACGAGAGCCTTTAAATCTGTAGTCAAATGTGGAAAAACCTAAGAAATCATAGTTTCCCCCTCAAATTAGGGCATTTTTGACAGCTTCCATGAGGTCTTTTTCAGAGTACAGCTGTCTGAATCTAACAGAACAATTCTCCTACAGGATGTATCTTCATGCTGACAAGGTCTAACCACCAAAAACATGGAGTTATTGTAGCACTTTTATCAAAATTACGTTCACTTTTGATCATAGCGAGTATAAGGGTAGCTATTCTATCTTGGAATAACAAGTTAGACTTGATACCTGAAACACAGTTCTATCTTAGAATCTGTAGTGATTTGTACATGCTCAGACGTGTCTGCATCGTCCTCTGCAACCTTTGAAACAGGTGGCCTTCTTGTAACCTCAATAATACTGAGGCTGTTCATTCTACTTCCCGGCTATTAAGTTGAGCATTCCTGGTTTTCATCTCGAAGAGAGGCCACATCAGTCTTAGGACCGCAGGTGGAGCCTAACGTGCACACCTTGACAAGCCCATTGTTGATTAGGAAAGGTCTTGGACCCAAGTGTCAGCTTGGTCTAGTTTTAGGGAGGAAGCTTCTCGGAGTGTTACCTAGCTTTACCAACAGATTCTACCCCTTGCCCGCTCTTTGCTGAGTGTGTTAAAAAACACCTACTTGAGTGACTTGCACAGCAGTCGTATAAGCTTGTTAGATAACTCGTGGGAATCCCTGAGAGTTGGAGTAACATTGCGCGGTGACGTAAAGGCTCCTGAGATACGCAAAGTCGTTTGTTGAGTCGGCATACTTGACCCATGCTTTGGTGTTTGCTTTCCCCTCAATTAGTTCAGCGCATTGTCGTACATTAGTTGGCTTTTCAAAACCTCCCTCCAAATATAAAACCTTGTTCATCTCGCACTTCTGTGTCAACTGTCAAGTGCTTTTCTCTTTGAATCAATTAGTAGTCAAGGGAACCTTTGACAACCTCCTTCCTCGCATTAAATTAAACCTTTTGGATTATATTTGATTGGGGTGATTGTTGTTTGGTCAGTTTTCATACCTAGCACAAATCTAACTCATCAGCGTGTGTGGGCTAAAGTCAGCCCATAGACCAGCCCGTCTACAGACCAACTCCATGGCTCAACAGACCATGTATCCGTGATGCGCAATGACTCATGAGGGTGGGTGGGAGAGTGTAAGTACATGATAAGTAAAGAAGAGCATGCAGTGTCCCTGGCCTCCAAGAGGCAGGAGTGACGGTTAAAACCCTGTGGGAGATGGCCCCAGTTCCCCATGACCACCTATAAATCCCTGCAATCCAGGACTGCTCAATAACATAACCCCTTCCCTGCCATCCCAGATACAAGTCTGGTGTTGGAATATCAAAGGTAAATATATCTTATCAAACTATACATGGAACACTTTCTTATAGTCTCCACTTTTTTGTATCACCATCCCATGCACTCCACTGTAATTGTCTCGCAGACTCCACTTAGTCTCTCGCCATATCCACCTACTCTCTCGTAGTACCCACTTTACTGTATGGACAGTAGCCACACATATTCATGCAGTAGCCACTTGCCTGATATATCATTTGTACTTAGGACTGTATATAAGCTTAGGTACTGTACCCTGTAATAACACCGTCATCCCCCATCGATCTGTGTGATTGCTACTACTAAGCCCTGTGTGGACTTACTGCTGCTACTTCCTACTTAGGAACATAACTCTAATAGGTTATGGGCCCCGGCCTTAACCATTGATGCATCATATTGCTGTAACTCTTGTTCATGCCACCCAGGCCAGATCCTCCACCACTACGAACTCGACAGGAGATAAAATCATCACAACAAGCACCACCACCAGTAACTCAACAATGTTCCATTGCATTGGAACAAGCCAGCTCATTGAGTAGCAAAGCTGTAACGCCACAGTAAATATCAGCACCATTACCTCCCACAGACAACACTGTTCCTTGTAAAGGACACCCACACATCTTTGACATTGACGAATTAGTCGACAGGTACAAGAACTGAACCACTGGAAAGTGGAGCCAGTGCGACAAACAACATTGCTTAAATGGATACAACGTACCTTGGACAGGTGAATTAGCGAATTTTGTGAAACCCATCGCAAAAGACCAGGAGGCAATTATCAGAACCCACTTACAGCACATCGCCGATGACAAAGAAGAGGATACTGAAGCACCTGCTGCTCAGCCTATAGCATCATCCTCACAACAGCATACTCCCGCTCCATCCCAATCACCTGCACCGAAATGTGAACCAACCCCACCTACACTTCCACAACCATCTCCACAGGGCACCGGACCCCAATTTCCATACTCAAATACAGAACCACCTTCTCCACACAGATCCTCATTGCCATCAGATCCCGGATCACCAGGCACTTTAATTGCTGATTCTGATGACGACGACGAAATGTCTAAAGCAAACAAAGCCTTTGATAAGGTTACAACCTTAAAGTTGGATGGATCAAACTGGGACATGTGGAAAACTCGAGTGGAATTTGCAGCCAGATCTATCAGCTATCAGCGTTATTTGGAATGGAATCTGCAACCCGATTTTGCCCAAGGATCAAATGATGAGCACAAGGGAAAGGATAGTGATTTGCTTAATGCAATCATTGGCAGGTTATGGGATGGAATATTCCGCAGGTATAGGCACTACAACAACACGGAGCAGTTGTGGGAAAATTTACTTGCTGATTATGATTCTAAAAACGCTCTTACTGAATCATTTTTACAAAGACGACTTCACACCATGCAATGCACAGACCCATCCAAGATCAATAAACATTTGGATGATATGATCAGCATCCGCGACAACCTCACGACTAGGGGAATCAATATCAACAACAATATATTCGTCAACACCATCATGTCCTCTGTCCCCAACACCTTCAAAGCCATGATAAACGCATTGGCTGTTTTCTCCACTAAATCAGACAAGAAACTCAATCCTGTGGAGCTCATCTCTACCATTCGTGCAGAATCAATGGTACACCAAATGCGACATGATCACAAGAAGGAATTGGCAAACTACGGTGGTAACAGGGGAAGAGGAGGTTTCCAAGGCCATGGAAATTCCTTTAGGGGAAATTCCCGAGGCAGAGGCAGAGGCCATGGAGGATCAATGAGTCATCAGGACTCTGTTCGTTACAACTGCGGAGGTAAAGGCCACTTTGGAAATCAATGTCCATTGGAGAAACACAGTCAGGCCCACGAAGCCAAGGAGATGAAGGCTCCTAAGGAGAAGCAGAAAAAGAAGTTGGATGGAAACTGGAGAGATAGGCCAAAGAACAGCAAAGTGGCATCCTCATCCATGATTGAGGAAGTACCAGAGTCATCATGGGCAGCAATCAAAATTCCCACTAAGCATGGGAATCTTGTATTCAATTTTTTCAAAATAGCTGATAAATTCGAATTAGCTCTTTCATCACCGAGCATCAATAGATGTCAGAAATACAATTCTGATGCAGTGCAAAACATCAAAGTTGACAGTCCGCCACCTCTTACTCTTAATGGTGAAGAGGAGGAAGAAGTATGTGTCGACGTCAATCTCTTTCCTTCCTTCAAATTTGAATATGATACTGAAGAAGGAGTTGGAAAAGGTGATCACGCTTACGCTGCAGCCCATAGTTATGGAGCAATTCTTTTTGACTCCGGATGCTCTACCCACATGATGCCACTCACCAACAAACTCAGGAATCAACGGGAGATTCCAACACGAGTCATTCAAGCCGCTAACGCGGAAACCTTCATGGCAAACATCTCTGGCACACTCCATCTCAATCTCCCCACATATGGACAAGAAGTCCAAACGCTAAAGCTCCATCACACCCTTCTATGTCCAGACACTCCCAACACACTCGTATCACTGGGAAAACTTGATGATGATGGTTACACCATCCATACAGCAAATGGTAAAATGATGATCAGAGATCGGCAGGGGAAACTCGTGGGAGTTATCCCAAAGACTAATGGACTATACCAGATCCCATCATGGGAACATGCTTATTCGACTAAGATTGGCAGATTGGTATCTCTTTACAAGGCACACTGCATCTTAGGTCATCTCAAGTATGCTTATGTGAAGCATATGTTCCGAGACAACCAGGTTTGTGGAATTGGATTGGATCTGAAGCAAATGGATGAACCAGAATGCCGCGCTTGTACGCTTGGGAAAGCATCCAGGTATCCTATTGCTCAGGTGCGATCATCTCCCTGTGCAGAGAATTTTGGAGACATCTTCCACATGGACGTGTGGGGACCAACACAAGTCAGGATGGTAGACTATACCACTTACACGCTGACTTTAGTTGACAAAGCAACTGATTGGTTGGAGGAACCCCAAATGAAGTTGAAGGACGAGTCATTTGCACAGTACGTGGTTCTCCAAACAGGTCTCCAAACACAATATGGCACAACTGTTAAAGTTCTCCACTCTGATTGAGGGGGAGAATTTCTCAGTAACGAATTCACGGCATATCTGGAATGTATTGGGACACAACAATGTCTCACGGTACACGACACCCCGGAACACAATGGTATAGCAGAACGCGCACATTGAATGTTGCTTAATGCAGTTTGAAGTCTTTTGATCTCATCAGGACTCCCGAAATGGCTTTGGGGATTTATGATGAAATATGCGGTATATGTTCAGAACAGGACACCAAAGAAGGCCATTGGAATGGCTACCCCATACAAGAAACGGTTTGGTATTAAACCGGACATTACTAATCTTTGCATCTTTGGCAGTATCATTTATGTTAAATGAGAAAAGGAACCCAGCAAATTGGAACCACAGGCCCAGGAAGGATGCTGGATAGGACTTGAACCCGAATCAAATGGCCACTACATCTACTGGCCAACACGTCTCACTGTCACAATGGAGAGGAACGTAGTTTTCTCTGACAGGCAGATCCAACCTGTTGAAGGGGAGGATGGAAATTTGGGAAATTTAGAAATATCGGTTACTGAGTCGGAACAGCCTGTCATACCAGTTCCAGAAGAAATCGCTGAACCAATTGCACCAGATGAAGTATCTGAGAAACAAGTCAGACAACCCACCAAGAAGATCAGGGACATCATTGAAGGACTTGGAGAAGGAAGTGATGAGTTGCAACATCTCACCGCATCTCTAGGTCAGGTAACATCAGAAATTGAATCTGATCCTTTATCTGTTGCAGAAGCTATGCTACAACCTGACAGCTCGAAATGGTATGATGCCATGAAGGACAAAATCTCCAGACTCCAGGAGTGTGGAACCTATACAATTGTCACTCCACCTCCAGATGCTAATATTCTCACATCCAAATGGGTTTATCAGACCAAGAAGGATGAACGAGGTCACATTACAGGACACCAAGCTCATCTTGTTGTATGTGGATTTAATCAGATCCCAGACATTGACTACTTCCCAGATGAAACCTTTGCATCTGTTGCAAAACTTGCATCAGCCCGTGCTATACTCAGCATTGGAGCTGAGAAGAACATGATTATTCACCAAATTGACGTGAAATTTGCTTACCTTTATGGGAAATTGGATGACAATGAGCGCATTTTTATGAAGGCACCTCCAGGCATTGATATAGGGGTAAAACCAGGTCAAACTTTACGGCTTAAACTCGCACTTTACGGACTTAAACAAGCCAGTCGATGATGGTACATGCAATTCAGGGAAATCATGACCCAACTGGGGTTTAAACGGTCTGATTTTGATCATGCTGTTTTCTATTGCACTAATCCCTTCACCATCATTTTTATACATGTTGACGACATAAAATTGGTTACCGAAACCCTGGCCATCATGGAGAAACTAAAGAAAGATATTGGGGCTATAATCGAAGTTGTTGATTCCAGAGAAATCCATTGGCTACTTGGGATTGAGATCCGAAGATCTCTCCATAACAGGATGATTCACTTATCCCAGTGGTCATACATTGACGCCATACTCTCTTGCTATGGATTCTCAGATATAAAGCCACTCTCTATTCCCTTTGATCCCCATATCCACCTCACCAAAGACCAATCACCAAAAATGGTCAAGGATATTGCTTTTATGCGCAACAAACCCTACAGAGAAGCCCTTGGCACTCTCCAGTACTTATCTGTTGCTACAAGACCCGACATCATGTATGCAGTCTCTATCCTTGCTTGCTTTTCACAAAACCCCGGCATCACTCATTGGAATGGTGTACGCCGTGTCTACGCCTATCTCAAATACACTCGAGACTTTTGGCTCAGTACAAGCAACCAGGAAACAGTCCAAGGCTACACGGATGCGGATGGTATGTCCCAAGAAAATTGACATGCTATTTCCGGGTACATTTTTATGTTGAATGGCGGAGCAGTATCTTGGTTGTTGAAACAACAGGATACCATTTCTTTATCCACCACGGAAGCCGAGTATATTGCTTTGACCCATGCGGCAAAGGAAGCGATCTGGCTTAGGAACCTTTTATTGGAAATCTTTGGTCAAATTACTCATGCAATCCTTACATCTGGAAAAATTCCCTAGTGCCCAGGAACATATAGGTTGCTATCACAAATCCCTTACTCACCTGCTATGGATTTGGAGGTTGGCAACAAAGGTTAAGCTGAGTGTGTAGAAAGAGAAGTGCTTGTATGAAGACAATGAAGATGTTATTGAGTCTGAGGTCTCTGAGCTCAGACCAGTCTACTTATATACAAAGGGACTGGGACCCCAGTCACTACTACATAAGACCCATGATACCTATCCATGTGGGTCTGAAACAAGGGGTAGATCAACCCTGTTGGGATGGAGATAACATCTCTACAAGGGTGGAGCAACCCTGTTAAGATGGAGATAACATCTCTACAAGGGTTGGGTAACCCTGCAAGGTGGAGATAACATCCCTGCAAGGGTTGAGTAGCCCTGCAAGGTGGAGATAACATCCCTGCAAGGGTTTGATGGAGTAGCTAAGAAGCATATGTACATCTATACTAGATAATAAAAGTGTCAAGATAATGCACTAAGATAAGATAATAAAATATGTCATAGATAAGATATAATGAAATAGGGAAATCTGTGACAGTTGCACTGAGGTACCCACAGGGTGACTAGGACACCTAGGATGCCTGGGTACCACAGGCTCTCCCAGAGTGCCTAAAGAAACCCCCCGAATCCTAAGCTGACCCAGTTTGTATAAAAGAGTTTCACAAGTCCCTTGCATGCTCTCAGTTTACTAAAGTTACAGAAAAAAACAATCTGAGAGTGACATTGCTGCCCTCAACCCATTTTGAGGGGCACCTGAGAGACTTTGAGGGACACCTGAGAGACACCCACGGATGCCTGAGAAAGACCTGTAGATGCCTGAGAGGCACCCGCGGATGCCTGAGCGAGACTTGCAGATACCTGAGAGACACCCGCGGATGCCTGAAAAAGACCTGCAGATGCCTGAGGGGCACCCGCAGATGCCTGAGGGGCACCCGCAGATGCCTGAGCGAGACTTGCAGATACCTGAGAGACACCCGCGGATGCCTGAAAAAGACCTGCAGATGCCTGAGAGGCACCCGCGGATGCCTGAGCGAGACTTGCAGATACCTGAGAGACACCCGTGGATGCCTGAAAAAGACCTGCAGATGCCTGAGAGGCACCCGCGGATGCCTGAAAAAGACCTGCAGATGCCTGAGAGACACCCGCGGATGCCTGAGAAAGACCTGCAGATGCCTGAGAGGCACCCGCGGATGCCTGAGAGGCACCCGCGGATGCCTGAGAGGCACCCGCGGATGCCTGAGCGAGACCTGCAGATGCCTGAGAGACACCCGCGGATGCCTGAGCGGGACTTGCAGATACCTGAGAGACACCTGCGGATGCCTGAAAAAGACCTGCAGATACCTGAGAGACACCCGCGGATGCCTGAGCGAGACCTGCAGATGCCTGAGAGATACCCGCGGATGCCTGAAAAAGACCTGCAGATGCCTGAGAGACACCCGCGGATGCCTGAGAAAGACCTGCAGATGCCTGAGAGGCACCCGCGGATGCCTGAGCGAGACCTGCAGATGCCTGAGAGACACCCGCGGATGCCTGAGCGGGACTTGCAGATACCTGAGAGACACCTGCGGATGCCTGAAAAAGACCTGCAGATACCTGAGAGACACCCGCGGATGCCTGAGCGAGACCTGCAGATGCCTGAGAGATACCCGCGGATGCCTGAAAAAGACCTGCAGATGCCTGAGAGACACCCACGGATGTCTGAAAAAGACCTGCAGATGCCTGAGCGAGACCCGCGGATGCCTGAGCGAGACTTGCAGATACCTGAGAGACACCCGCGGATGCCTGAAAAGGACCTGCAGATGCCTGAGAGATACCCGCGGATGCCTGAAAAAGACCTGCAGATGTCTGAGCGAGACCTTCAGATGCCTGAAGGATCTTTGGTGCATGTTGAATTATCTTTTAGAGCGATCTCAGTAGGTCTCAAGGATTGATCAGATAAAATCCAGCGGTAGCATCAATACAGCATTAAGGACCACTCTTGTCATCAGTTTCAGCATGAACTTGTTTATCACCCTCAGCCAGGCCATTTTCATTGTCCAACGCACTGTGGTCATGCTTGGGGCCCCCCTGAGAGCCTGGTTCAGGGTCAGTAGCTTCTCCATCATTGACCCTACCATGATCATCACCATGTTCTTCATTAACGTCAACGTGAGTCTCAGTAGTGCTCCCCCTACCATTTTCATCTCCGACTGGTTGATCAGACTCTTCAGGCTTTGAGGCAAATTGATTCAATGCAGCATAGTCGATATGTCTGTGATGGTATAATTTGGGGGCCAGCAGACCTGGAAATGAGGCAATGAATGTGATGATATCGAAGAGCAAATCCACAAATAAAACCTACATCATTGCTTCATACAAGTCAGTCCGCAGGCGTTCAACGTAGGGAGCTGCCTGCTGCTGAAGATTGCTCATAGTTTCTGCGACAGATCGATAACTGGTAACAACATGAGAATAAGGTTAAAGGAAAACAAAAAGTCAAATTTTGAGAACTCACTGGCTGACAAGGTTGGTTGTCGTGAGTGCATGGATCATCTGATACCCTGACGCAAACTCTTGTATAGCATGGCCAATCTAAAAACAGGTAAGTGGCAAAATACTAGTAGTACTTTTCAATCCAACTGTACCAGCACCGTAGCCATGACGATAAGGGCAACCGGAATACGCCGCTCACGGTGCAGTGTTGCAATTAAGAGTGAGTCTCGCTTGGGTCTTCCTTCAATAAAATAGCCACGGAGGATGTAGGCCAGCAATGGTGTTC
>ML770100.1:6417-20000 GCA_009733575.1 Gymnopus androsaceus JB14
ATTGTCAGAGCACCCTTTTCGGGGGAATACAGGCTACTAGCATGCGGCGGCAGCGGAGGGCGTGCTGAGACCAGAAGAGAATAGGCGTCATTAGCCCGAGATTCCGGGAGATGTGGTATGCAGGCTGAAGGCGCTTTCTAGGGCGTGAACCTCACTCGTCAGGCCCACGCTTCGCTCGAGCAGCTTAGATTGACTCGCGGCCAAGGCTGAAATGTCATCGCCCATGTCGGACACCTCGGTGTGGATGTATTGTAAGTTTGCTTGGAGAGAAGCAGTGATCTCGCCGTGGAGTTTGTAGAGCTCGTTCACCAATACATTGGTGGGAGTAACGCCGGGATCAGCGCTGGGAGGGACGCCGGCGTGGGCGCTGGAAGCTGCACAGGCCTGACCGGTGGAAGACGGGGGAAGTCGTGAAGGACCTGCGATCGCATTGGTCTGTGGCCTTTTGGGAGGGAGAGCTGGGGCAGAAGAAGCATCGGCGGAGACAGCAGATTCGCCGGTTTTCTTTTTTTCACGCTTGATGACGGGCAGCCACGAGCACTTGGTTCTGGCCTTTCGACATCTGGCACAGGGTGCTTTGGGTTCAAAATGTCCGCCGGCTCACATACGATCTTCTTTGCTGTACAAGCTACGCAAGGCTGTGGTGGTGAGGCATTGAAGCAAGGCCGGCAAGCGTAACTTACCTCCCTAGGGCCGAGTGGGGAACGGGGGGGGGGCGACGGGTTTCTACAGCTAAAGGGTCAAAAAAAATTGCGTCGGTTATTACAGGAGTCAAGCCTGACCTTGATGTTTTTTCGCCGAGTATTTGGCGGCGTATTGGGGCTTTTTTTCCGTTCTGGGTAGCGACTGCTCATTTGCTCTGAGCGCCGTAAGGCGGGCAACAAGTTTCTCATACTCCCCCCATACTGTTCGTCGAGTGAAACCCAGACTCATCAGTGGAATCCTCAGTGGTGGTGTAAGAGCTAGTGCTAGATGGCATGGTGGTGGAATGTGGGGCGTGGCAGATAACGTGTGGGCCTTCTAAATCTCTGTGGGCCTTTATATAGCGGTTGCTCTAAGCGCACGGACCAGTTTTGATGGCTCCCACAGAGCCACTGAAAAAGGCAGCTGGCGTACTGGAGAAAACTTAGATTTCAGATTTGACATTAATTTTTCGCCGCAGGGGATCCCAGGATTGAATGTGTGTGAAGGTACGCTGAAGAATGGCCGGCGCTGGAGATAAATGCGGGATCGCCTGATGACTAGAAAGATTGATCGATTTTGTGACCACGAGAAAGTGAAATGAATTACATACGTAGGATCAATGACATAATAGGCCTGGACCTTTTCCTTTATTTGGACCACGGGAACCTGGTCCGTGCGCACAAGCAGAATCGCTATATAAGGAGCAATGAGACTCCCAAACTCCAGTTTTACGTACCCTGTAATGGCTCCCCTCGAACTTACCGATGCAGAGCTCCAGGCAGATCTTAATAGCACTAACCCCGAGGTCCGTCGGGTTGCGCAACAAATAGAACGCCTCAGGCGCTCTGATAAAACCCCAAAAGGAGACCCGGGGCATACCCCGAAGCCCGTCGCCAAGAAATCCGTTAAGTCCCAATGCTCGGTCCAACAATTCGTCGCTCATGTCTTCCACAGACCCCTATTTCCACCGCGAATAAGATGACAGAACCCAAGGCGCCGCCCAAAAAGAGGAAGCTGGAAGAGCCAGACGGTGCCTTGAACCAAAGGGATCCGTTGGTGAGTGCATGTCAGACTCGATAATCAGCTTGACGCTGATCTGGTAAAAGAAAAAAGTCAAAACCTATGGACGTCGCCGATCGGGGTCACCAGCGGATGAAGCAGCCACCAGAAACCTACCCATTCATCCAAATCAACCGCCACTACCTCCCAGCAGTCAACCCCCAAAGGTCATCCCGACGGCGACGGCAACCCAAAGAAAGGGTGACGCCGCTTTGTCGCAGAATGCATCTACTCCGGTCCCGGCGCCGGTGAAGGCCCATACCAAGACGGCTCGCCCTCTTGCCAGCACTTCCCTCTTACCCCCTGTCCCTCCGCCCTCCCTGACTCCTGGACTTTCCGAATTTCTTGCGAAGTTGGGCGAGGAATTTGCGTCCACCATGACTTCACATATGGAGCGGATCAAGGATAGTCTAGATGAGCAGAAGGAAGAGCTCGGCATCATTCGCCGACAGGGCGTTGATATCTTGGATGGACAAACGTCGCTCCAGCAGCGTTTGGTCTGGTTGTCAAGCGAGGCAAGAGACTATCTCGCCGATGAACGTGAACGCCAGCAGGATGATCAAAATTCTGAAGACGAGGACCCCGCTGGGGCTCCAGCATCGTGAGCACGGTGACAAGTGATCTTGGCGGATCCACAATCCGAGGCGGTTTCACATAACGGGCGTTGGGTTGTTTTTCTGTTTTATTTTTCTGTTTTCGCAATACTTTCAAGTCGTGTTTTCTTTGGACTTCAGATTGACACTTGTTTGTATGTAAATACGTTAATGCAAGCTTATGAGTGTTGTTGGAGAAATTGCTCCCTGTACTAATGCTAAGAATGTCGCGGGGGATTCAATACACCGCGGGTTGGAGTTAGTCTTAAATGTCATTATCAAGTCTGGTGCAATTTCTGAAATATTTCCGCTAATCCTCCCTATGGCTATACTTTTGCTTTTCCAGGCAATATTTTGGTTTGCCTGCGTGTTTGTGTATTTTTGTATATCCTGATGAAAGTTGTATACATATCCCAATGAAAGCTGTATAATTCCCGGTTGTAGCCTATAAAGTAGGCAGCACTCTAGTGGCCGTTTCCGCAATCCTTGCCGTTGTTCTGTCAACCTCCGCTTTTAATTCAGAGACAAGCAAGAGGTGAATTGTTAAGTTTCCGCGAAGCGGCAGTGAACACGCCCGTATGGATGATACCTATCTAGGTAAGCCGGTAAGCGACAAGCACACGGATTTGGAGCCTCACGTGGAGCGACAGATACATGGCACCGGTGGGCTCTGAGCAGTACAGATATGGATGGATAGATAGCTACGTGAACTGGCGGGCGGTTTAATACAGATATATATTATCCTATTCAGCCGGTAACAGGGCGCTGGTAGGCAGGCAGGATATGGGACAGCACACGGATGTGTTTCATATCCGTATCTGCATGCTCCAGTATCTGCATGCTCAAACACCAACGCCGCCGGTGGGGAAAGCTACACAAGTGAGCAGGATTGTGGTTGCACGTCGCCAGTAGACGACCTGTCTCTTGGGCAGGATACGGATGTGATTGATATCCGTATCTGAGCCTCACCTGGATGGGCGAATGTCAACTTTGCCAGTGAAGACAACCACGCCGGCGGTATAGGTACTCGGTCGCAGGTCACAGGTAGACCGGGTAGGATATGGATGCAAAGCACGTCCGTATAAGAGCATCTCCTGCACACCGTATCACCAACGCCGCCGGTGAGAGGAGGCGGTCGCTGCCAGACGACTTGGCTCTCGGGCAGGATACGGATGTGTTTCATATCCGTAGGATGTGGATGTAAAACACATCCGTGTATAAGAGCATCTCCTGCACACCGTATCACCAACGCCGCCGGTGAGGGAGGCGGTCGCTGCCAGACGACTTGGCTCTCGGGCATGTGTTCATATCCGTAGGATGTGGATGTAAAACACATCCGTGTATAAGAGCATCCCCTGCACACCGTATCACCAACGCCGCCGGTGAGGGAGGCGGTCGCTGCCAGACGACTTGGCTCTCGGGCAGGATACGGATGTGTTCATATCCGTAGGATGTGGATGTAAAACACATCCGTGTATAAGAGCATCCCCTGCACACCGTATCACCAACGCCGCCGGTGAGGGAGGCGGTCGCTGCCAGACGACTTGGCTCTCGGGCAGGATACGGATGTGTTTCATATCCGTAGGATGTGGATGTAAAACACATCCGTGTATAAGAGCATCCCCTGCACACCGTATCACCAACGCCGCCGGTGAGGGAGGCGGTCGCTGCCAGACGACTTGGCTCTCGGGCAGGGTACGGATATGATTTACATCCGTATCGGAGCCTCACCTGCAGGGTGAAAAGTCAACGTCGCCGGTGATTAAGTACGAGTAGCAAGTCGCCGGTAGACGACCGGGTTCCTGGGCGGGATACGGATGTGATTGACATCCGTGTCTGAGCCTCACCGTTGCCGGTGAGGAAAATAACACCGGCGGGTAGGAACTCAGTAGCCAGTGGCCGGTAGACGACTAGGCTCCTGGGCAGGATACGGAAGTGTAACACATCTGTATCAGAGCCTCAACTGGACGTTGATTTACCAACGCCGCCATTGAGGAAAGCTGCACCGGTGAGCATTGTAGTTGCGAACCCCTGGTAGACACGGGGGGTTATGCCAATTGCGCCTAGAGAGCTATGCACCAAAATCCAGCTCCCCCCAAATTGAGAAGATGGGCACTAAAACACTTAAAAAATTGTTGTCATTGAGAGAAATAGCAAGCAGCAACTCATGAAGTGGAAACATCTATTCTAATGTATATAGGCTGGTTTAAAATGCTTCAGAGCGCCCATATCCCAGAAAGAATAACCAGAAAGCTTGAACATCAAGTGAAAACAGCCAGTACATTATGAAAACTTGTGGATATTGTTGAAGCATGACTGAAAGCTTGAACATCAAGTGAAAACAGCCAATACATTTTGAAAACTTGTGGATATTGGTGAAACATGACTTTGGTGAATTATCTTGTTGTTAGACATGTAGACAGCTTAGAAGATCCACAATTTCTTTTCTTTTACACTGTTGCCAAAAACCTCCCAAAAAAAACCTTAAATGAGCCCAGCATGGTTATGCTATCTTTAGCATGACTACTTGATCTTCTAAGCTGTCTACATGTCTTACAACAAGATAATTCACCAAAGTCATGCTTCACCAATATCCACAAGTTTTCAAAATGTACTGGCTGTTTTCACTTGATGTTCAAGCTTTCAGTCATGCTTCAACAATATCCACAAGTTTTCAAAATGTACTGGCTGTTTTCACTTGATGTTCAAGCTTTCTGGTTATCCTTTCTGGGATATGGGCGCTCTGAAGCATTTTACACCAGCCTATACGGATGTAAATCATATCCGTATCCTGCCCAAGAGCCAGGTCGTCTGGCAGCGACCGCCTCCCTCACCGGCGGCGTTGGTGATACGGTGTGCAGGGGATGCTCTTGTACACGGATGTGTTTTACATCCACGTCCTACGGATATGAAACACATCCGTATCCTACCCGAGAGCTAAGTTGTCTGGCAGTGACCGCCTCCCTCACCGGCGGCGTTGGTGATATGGTGTGCAGGGGATGCTCTTAAACGCGGATGTGTTTTACATCCACATCCTACGGATATGAAACACATCCGTATCCTGCCCGAGAGCCAAGTCGTCTGGCAGCGACCACCTCCCTCACCGGCGGCGTTGGTGATACGGTGTGCAGGGATGCTCTTATACACGGATGTGTTTTACATCCACATCCTACGGATGAACATCGTCTGCAGCGACGCTCCTCACCGGCGTGTGATACGGTGTGCAGGGGATGCTCTTATACACGGATGTGTTTTACATCCACATCCTACGGATATGAAACACATCCGTATCCTGCCCAAGAGCCAAGTCATCTGGCAGCGACCGCCTCCCTCACCGGCGGCGTTGGTGATACGGTGTGCAGGAGATGCTCTTATACACGGATGTGTTTTACATCCACATCCTACGGATATGAAACACATCCGTATCCTGCCCGAGAGCCAAGTCATCTGGCAGCGACCGCCTCCCTCACCGGCGGCGTTGGTGATACGGTGTGCAGGGGATGCTCTTGTACACGGATGTGTTTTACATCCACGTCCTACGGATATGAAACACATCCGTATCCTACCCGAGAGCTAAGTTGTCTGGCAGTGACCGCCTCCCTCACCGGCGGCGTTGGTGATATGGTGTGCAGGGGATGCTCTTAAACGCGGATGTGTTTTACATCCACATCCTACGGATATGAAACACATCCGTATCCTGCCCAGGAGGCTACTGACTTCCTACCCGCCGGTGCAGCTTTCCTCACCGGCGGGATTGGTAATACGGCATGCAGGTGAGGCTCACATACGGATGTGTTTTACATCCGTATCCTCTCCAGGAGACCAGTCGTCTACTGGTGACCTGCTACCGAGTTCCTACCGGCGCATTTTTCCTCACCGGCAACGTTGGCATTTCACAATGCAGGTGAGGCTTTGATATGGATGTAAATCACATCCGTATCTTGCCCGAGAGCCAGGTTGTCTCCCGGCGACTTGCAACTACATCCCTGCGCACCGGTGCAGGTGAGGGTCAGATACGGATGTGAAACACATCTGTGTGCTGTCCCAAATGCTAGGTGCTTACCGGCGCCTTACCACCATCTGAATAGGTAATGTATCCATACCATACACGGATGTGAAACACATCCGTGTGCTGTCCCAAACGCTGGTTGCTTTACCGGCGCCTTACTACTAGCTGAATAGGTAACATATCTGTACCATATTACCGTATTGAACTGCCCATGTAGCTATCTATCAGGGAGACACATCCACATCCATATTTGCATTATACTGTTCAGAGCCCGCCGAGCCATGTATCTATCTCTCCCATCCACATCCAAGTTGACCATAGCATCCACCCAGACCCCGCCAGGCTACAAGTCAGTTGTCTCACCCCCAATTCACCCCGTATTCCATCCATATATCTATGCCACCAAAGAGTCCTTGCCTGTGTGGCAGTGTAGGGTTTTCCTAAACAAGAAGCTCTTGCCTGTGTGGCAGTGTAGGGTTTTCCTAAACAAGAAGCTCTTGCCTGTGTGGCAGTGTAGGGTTTCCCTAATCGAGAAGCCCTAGCCAAACCCTACATCCACTTTTTCATCTCCTGTATAACCCCCTAAGTTGTCTGCAAAGTAGTAGTACTTTGTTCCCACTTGAACGACCATATGGAAAAGAGCAGTGCATGCAACAATGGCACCAAATCAATATCTGCTGTATTTTCTTGCTCAAGACCTTGGAAAAAGGCTAGCAACTGATGAGCCATATCGCCGGTGAGCTCCAATGGATAAAGATCAGGTGTAACTCGAAGTAAAAAACAAACAAGCCGGACAAGTTCAGCATTGTAAGTGCGCATAGTAGTATCATGCTGCTGATGCTGTTTAAAGGGTGTATTACTAATTTTACTGTGAAAGAAAACATTTTATTAGTTACAGATTGCAAGCTGAAAAAAAATAAATCCAAGCAAGCTACTCACTCATGAATGTAGTCGCTAGTGTTTATCCGTTGCAAAACCAACTCTGGAACAAGGTCCAGCATGATACTAGCCTCGGCAGTCAAGGCAGCTACAATATCTGCTGCGCGTTTTAACAGCGAGTCACTGGCGGTTGGTGTAGCGCAGCAAGCATAAAGCTGGCCAATGGGACAATCATGTAGTATTTTGGGCCAGTGATTGCGCCGTAGCCAGGGGCTCAAAAGCCGTTGATTATCAGATGACTTTGCTGGAGGAGGTACACTGAGAAGATCCAGTTGCTGCTGTAGATTAGAAATAACTAGATTGGTAGCTGGAGGTGGAGGTGGATCTGTGGCTGGACAAATGGGGAATGCCAAATAGTGTGCATTAAACCGTTGCGCAGGCACAGATACAGCTTGGGATTTGTGATACTGTATACCTGGATGAACAAGGCGATGATGGCGCGCTATTTCCTTTTTGTTAACAGTGAGATGCATACAGTGGGGACATTTGAAAGTATGCAAAATAGGAAGACCCTGATGTTCTGTAGCAATACCTTGGGGCAGCACCAAATCATCATTAGAGATCTTCCATTGATCCATAATTTGATTCATTTTGCCAATGGAGCACCGGATTTTGGGATGATTATCTTGTACATGGCGAATAGCCTCGGATCGTTTTAGAACCACATGATGAACTATGCAGAGCATTGCCTTGGCCAGTGAATGATAAACAAGTCCAAGATACTCCATATACGGATCCGACACAATCTTGTGAATTAATCAAGAAGATCAAACCTCTATTTTGATTAATAAAAAGGTGTAAATACCTGGTCACCATATGCCAGTGGCCTTTGAATAAGCTGCTTGATCTGTGCATCTGTCCAGGCTCCTGTAGTAGCTTTATTATGTTCAAATTGGATCATGGATATAATAATGTTTCAAACAACATACCAGTAGCTGGACTAGCTGAGGGACTAATGAGCATATTTGTGCTAAAAGCTATTTGAGAGAGATTAGCGTAAAAATGAAAATCCAATCATTGACCAACATGTACATACTCTGTTCCAACATGGATGTATCTTCATCTGTGGAATAGAATTTTAAAAACGTGATCATAATGATAATATGTAGCATGGAAAGAACAAACCTAAAGTAGTAATATGTGCTACAGTAGCAGCATGCCTTCGCAGTGAATTGAGATGCTGAAAAGGATGCCCTTGTGGTTTTTTATCACAGTAGCATATATAGTTGTTGTCCAATTGATGAACCACAAATTCACCATTGAGGTAAAAAGTAGAGGTGGATACTGACACGGTGGTGGTTGAAGGTTAAGAAGCAATGTCACATGTGTCACACTGTTAAGGGTGACTTGGGTGCCATATCACATCTTGATTCAGCACTTGACTAAAAGACCCTATGTTATTATATTAAATCAATCAATTAAGTATAATAAAGAAAATCCAATGTAGCATACAACGAGTCTTTCAACCTGATTCACTTGTGGTCAGTGCCAAATCCTTCACTTGGCTTGCGCCACTCTTCAGATGGCTTGCGCCACTCTTCAGATGACTTGCACCACTCTTCAGATGACTTGCGCTACTCTTCCCCTGGCTTGCGCCACTCTTCAGATGACTTGCGCCACTCTTCCCCTGGCTTGCGCCACTCTTCAGATGTCTTGCGCCACTCTTCCCCTGGCTTGCGCCACTCTTCAGATGTCTTGCACCACTCTTCCCCTGTCTTCAGATGTCTTGCGCCACTATCTACTTGGCATGCGCCAATGCGAGCTGAAATTGTTTATTATGTTGAGCATGGCAGCTGAACGTAATAAAGATTCTTGAGCTAGCGCCAGAAACTAAGCATCTGGCACCCAAAAAGCTTGAAAGTTGGGCTAAAATAGCTTATTATGTTCAGCATGGCAGCTGAATGTAATAAAGATAGGTAGGATTTGGGCAATTTAAGGTGAATGTTGGGTTGGGTTGGGGAAAAAGTGGCGCAGTGGCAGTGCCCGCGCGCGCCGGCGGATAAGGGGGGTGGGCGGGTGTAATAAGGATAGTATAACCCCCTCGGAAGAAGAGGATGAAGGTCGCAATATTCCAGTACAGGTTATTGACCTTGAAGAGATACACGCTCGTGAAGAGATTATGGAACTCGAGGGAAAGAAAACTGAAACCCATCCTGGTGAGGTCGAAAAGAAGCAGCTGATGTGGAAAAGAAGGCGCAACACAAGGAGAACAAAGAGAAGCAAGCAAAGAAAGCGGAGAAGAAGAGAAGAAAGTGGAGAAGGAAAGGAAGAGAGCAGTGAAGGGGAAGAACGACAATCAACTGAGGAAGGAAGAATCAAGGGGTCAAAAAAGGAAGGCAGAGAATGCAGATGATGTTTCTTCCAAGAAGCCAAAGTTGAATGGTTCACGCAATGCTAACGTGACAGGCAAACGCCACAGATGAGTGGGCAGGTTATGTTAATTGTACATAGTTACTTGTTATCGACAACTTAGATTTTCACACATATCCAGAGTTGTAAAAAAAAGAGGACTGTATTTCAAAACCAACAATAGCGTCAAAGTTCCACCATTGCAAAACAGACCAAACCATCTCTCCACCATGTCCAGGGATCGACAGATTGTTGAACGACCCAACAACACACCATTAGGTCCCCAACGCAGTCTCCCCATCCTAGCTAGCAAACACCATGAATTCTGGAAGGCTGCGGACAAGTATAGGGCTGCCAAGGCCATCAAGCATTCGAGGACTCGTTAACCTGGAGGAGTGGGTCATCGTCTGCATTGTTATCAGCCTTGCCTGTATTAGCGTCGGCGTCGTTATTGATAGTTAATTCATCTGTAGCGATAATTAGCACCAAGAACAGTTGGATAAGTCAAACAATGCACCCCAGATTCCTTGACCATCGTGAAGATCCAACGCCGGCTCATCCTCAATGTCCACTGTTCATTGTGCAAGGAGAACCATTTGTTGAAGGCCTGATCTTGGCTAGCACCTGGAAAGACCCAAGGAGAGTCGACGAACGCTATTCTATTCTTCAGCATCAGCCATTGTCGAAATCGATGGAGATCTAGGCGGATTCTTCGCAGGTATTTTTATTCTGAGCGAGGGACGCACCTTCGAACCTAATGTTGTGTTTAACCAAATGGTACAATGCATCGCGGTTTGCAGCATTGGCATCATCGCGGGGGAGCTAGCCCTCAAATCGATAGCAAAGTCTGAACGGGAGAATGAGGAGGGATGAACGAGATTGAGTAAAATAATACCTACAGCAAAGATTTCGGCGGCATGATTCGCCTGCGACGTGAGCACATAGAATACCCAGACAGAGTGGCAGGGATGATCAGCGGGTCCAGTGGGGGGATCGTATAGTCAGACCTAGGAACCAGAACCAGGAGGAGCGACAGTGGAAGTGGGTGTAACGGTGCTGCTGCTGGCAATGATGCGGTTGTGGTCGGGGCGGCTACACTGCTGGTGGTAGCTACGATGCTTGAAGAAGTTACCTTGACCGAAGTAGGAGAAACTTCATCAGAGGTAGAACCACCCGTACAAGCGACATATTCGGTCTGGCAAGTGTAGTCGGACGCATTGGCAGTGGACGTCTAAGCCTCGTTACAGGCGAGGCAAGCAGCTTCGCAGCTATCATTGTCCCGCGCGCCGAGAGTCGAGGAGTCTTCATCATCCTCATCTTCATCGTCAATCTCGTCACAGAAAGGCAGGGAGCTCTCGCTGGCGCTGGCGCGGCCGCAGAAGCAGCAGTAGTCGTAGCGGCAACAGTGGAAGCGGGAGAAGCGATGCTACCAACGCTGGAAGAGGTCGCAACGATGCTGGAAGAGTAGCAACAACGCTGGAAGAAGTAGCAACAGCGCTAGAAGAGGTCGTAACAACGCTGGAAGAGGTAGCAACAACGCTGGAGGGTGTCGCAATAACGCTGGAAGAGGTCGCGACAGCGCTGGAAGAAGTCGCATCAACACTGGAGGAGGTTGCGACAACGGTGGAAGAAGCAGCGCTGCTCGAACTAGTCACCTCAGCCGAAGAGACGCTAGTAGCCGAAGCACTAGTTACCTCAACACTCGACGTCGCGCTAGTGGCTTCGACCGGAGTCGCAGTAGCGTCTACCGAAGAGAAGAAGTACCAGCCATACAGCTGACATAATCGGTCTGGCAAGTGTACGTAGTGGGGTAGCGGTCGAGTTGCTGTTGACAGTCATCCAAGCTTCGTTACAGGCAGTCCAAGCCGTATTACAGCTGTCTACATCCACTGAGGTTGAAGTTGAGCTCGAAGTGGAAGTGGAAGTTTCCGTCGATGCGCTGGCAGTTTCAGTGGAAGTCTCTGCCTCTGTGGATGCGCTGGCGGCTTCGGAAGCAGCAACGGAGGTAGCGGCAACAAGGACTCCGCTAGCTGTGGAAGATGCGGCAGGGGAAGACGCAACAGAGGAAGCAGACCCAGAGGCAGAAGCAGAGGATGATCCAGAGGAAGACCCATCGGAGCCAATGACGGGGGCAGGACCGGGGAAGGTATACTGAGAAAACAAGTTTGTTAAGCGCAATGCAATGCAAGACGTATCACAGAACTTACTTCGGCGTTGGTCTTGACGGAATAAATGGCACTTCCCGCGGCGGACAAGCCAGGATCACTGGCACTGTAACCACCGGGGAACGTAACGGTCTGTGCACTCGAATAAGAGTTACTTCCACCGGTTATGGTAAACCAGGAGCAGGACGGATAGTTCTCATCGACACTAGCGAGATTCATAATTTCGTGACGGAGAATGTAGTTTCCGGAAGCGATATCTGAAGGGATAGTGAATTGAATAACTTACCTCCTCGCTATGTTCTGCGATTCTGAAGCAGACCGTTCAAACGACCGGAAGAAACGGCAGCGTTTGCGCGGGTCGAGGAACGAGAGGCTTGGTAAGTGAGGGACGGATACTGTCCGTTCAAATAACCAGAGAAAAATGGCCAGAGAGGGAACTGGATAATAATTAGCTTAAGTTTAAATCTAAGGAGGAATTGACGTACCTAAACCTCTCCCTAATTCTCTTTCCCAACACAGCAGGTCGAAAAGTAGCTCCTACTCGACTTCGACCAGCTCTTCAATCTGTGGAATGATCAAGGGCTGCAGTACAACCTACCTCTCATTCGGTTTTAGTAGTGAAGCTGAATCTTTGCTGTGGGCAAGTCGCGCAATTCCAAAGACGATGCCGAACCCTGCAAACCTTCAGACGGTCTATCATTGGCTGGGTTGCTGCATGAGTGGAGTTCAATGTCAAATTCAAGCAATCGCTGGTACCCGGGAAGGGAATGTCAGCAAACAGGAAACAAGCTATTAAAAGGGAGAAAACGTACGCGCACATATTAACGGCCAACCTGGACTGAAGTAAACGGACTCGAAAGTTGACGATATCGAGCACCGGTGTGGGAGGCTTAAGCGATGAGTGTTCTGGAGCCTGGATTCAACTGTTGCGCTAGTTTATGCCCAAGATGGAGGAGTTGAGTTGAGAAAAATAATCCTCGGTAGTCGAGATCAAGAATGAAAGTGGGCGCCTATCATTCGTCTTCTTCCCCAACTTCGACCGTGACGCGCTGCCGACTCTTAGTATTACCTCCATGCCAACAACACCCACGAAAACCGCGCAGGCTAAAGTCGGTGATACGCCTACCCATGCTCGTATGAGCTCCATTCACCCATTCACGTCGACTGCCGAAGAATACGACCCCGTCTTTGTTGTTGCTGCCAATGAAATGGCAGGCAAATATCTCGGCTCTGTCTCGACCGAAGATTTTCTCAAATATTACCTCCCAGAGAGTAGCGAAATGCCTCATATGCCTAAATTTCACGCTGAAAGCTTTGCCAGTGTTGCTGCCCAGAGGTTGGAAACTGATATGTACGATTTCATGGTAAGCGACCATTTAATCGTGGCGCGGCGAGAGCTAATAACAACAGATCTCCGCCCTCCAACCCTTCTGTCAAGGCATTGCACTTCTCAACACGTCGGCTCATGAGGATCCCAACTCGGGTGTTTTCCTCGACCGATGCGTTAAACCAGATATCTCATTTTACAACAAATCCAATATACCTGCTTCCGGCGATAGTCCTACAAATGTCAAAAAGATGTTAGGCTTCATGGAATTCAAGAACAGTGCAATTGACGAACCGTTTTCCACTGACGGTACGATATTTGAAAGAGATACTGCCGCGGCGCGAGATACTCGAGGGCAGATTGCTGTATACAACACATCCATCTTTGCGTCTCAGTTCCGTACCCGCGTCTTCTCAGCCTTCATTAATCAGTCGAAATGTAGACTCATGTGCGCCACT
>ML770101.1:0-19949 GCA_009733575.1 Gymnopus androsaceus JB14
ATACGAACGCACTGCTCTAGTCGGAGGTTATAAGCTGATTGGTAGACTGTGTAAAGAAAAGGAAGGCCTTGCGTGCAAGTTGTGCAAACGGGCATGATGGACGTTAAGGTGACCGCGTGAATAAGCGCTGAGTATCCTATATTTTAAAGGGATAAGCTGACTAAGCTAAGCGCTAGCAGCGAGACAAAAAGACAATCTCATTGGCTCCCGTTGACAGATAATCTGATTGGCTCCGCACATTCCGGCATTCGCCAGGGCGCTCCCACACTCTGATCTCCGCCAAAACCTCCGCCGAAATGTCGGCGGCACTATTCGTCGAGCAATAACTCGACGAATAGTGCACCGATCTTCGAATTTTTGAGTGTATTGGAAAGCGGCGAACGACGTGCAGGTCGCCCCATAATCAGACGTAAATTATCTTACATTAAATTCAACATTGCTTCCAGAATGTACTTTGACTGTGCGCAAACTTCAGGCCTTTATCCGAGGCTTCTGAAGCATTTATATATTGCTAGAATTGTTTATTTGCATGTATCAAAGGTTACCCCATAGAAAAATGTAAATAAGAACTGGCTGAACAAACGGAATTCCCAGATCTTGCAGTGCGTTACACTCTAACTCTTACTCTCATGACCGTGGTCATCCACTTTTGGATTTGCGTGGGAGAGCAGCTTCCTGTCGAACTGTAGCCAATTACTTCAGGATTCCAGCAAGAACCATCCAGGACGTGTATCAAGAGTACCACAAGAAATGGCACAAATTGCATACAAATCCTGGGATAGATACGCAAGGAGTGAAAAGGATGCTCACAGTCAACTTTCAGTTTGTGGTGGGCCGGATAGAATGTTCTGGGCTCTTATTTTTTTATGGGGTAACCTCAAATACATGTACAGAAACATATCTAGCAGTAGATAAACACTTTGTAAGGCTCAATAAAGGCCTGAAATTTGCACACAGTCAAAGTACATCCAGGAAGCAATGATAAATTTAATGCAAAATAAGCTAAATCTGACTATGGGACAACCTCAAGACAACCTACATTGTTCACTGCTTTCTAGCACACTCAAAATTTTGAAGATCAGTGCACTATTCATTGAGCTATTGCTTGCCAATGTTTGGTAGTGTTTTTTGTGGAAATTCAAGCATGAGAGTACCCTGGCAAACTTGGATGCAAACAGAAAATAGAGGTGTGCTTCCAAATGAGTGCATCACCAGTTTGCGATGCTTCCCATTTTATTTCTCTCATACCACCATCTTGCTACTATCTCTTTGATCTGATGGTTCACAGCAGGAAGGCAATGAAGCCAAACATCAGAAAAACATGTATTTTGTATTTTATTTTTGACAGCAAGGCCAAAATCCCAACACTCCCAGAGCTCCCAGTGCAGGCCAGCACCTGCCAGAGCCAGCCAGCGCTTCCCGGAATTAAAAGTTGTATGATACAAGCTTTTTATTCTCAAATAAGGCGAAATTGGGGCTTCTGGGAGCTCTGGCCAGTGCATGCCAGTGCAACTAGGTCCTGGGGCTCTGGAGCACTGGAAGCACTGTCCAAATCAAGTGATTCCCAGGTAATTCCCAGGTCAAAGCAAATGTAGATTCACAATGTTAATTGTGTACTATTTCATGAATATCTCCTATCCAAAATAGTTCTCCAAGTAAAAAAAATATTATCTAGATGCAGATATAAATTTTTCACATTGGATTTGTTACTAACATGTTGAAAATGGCTTCTTTCATTTGTCAATCTCATTGAATGTGCAAATGTGAATATTGTGTGGTTGACCATGTTGATGATAGCCTCTCCTGATGTTTCTGTGATTAAGATTGTTATTAATATGGCTTTGATTTATTCACTGTACCCTATTGTTTGTGGTGGAGCTGGCTACTGGTAAACACACACACTTGATGTTTATGATTCTGTATATCTTTACTAGGTTCAGGCTTTGGCATAGCTTTATCTGGATTATTCTATTTGACAACCCCCTTGCCATGAAACAACCCTTTGCTTATTTAGCAACCCAGTTGTTGTCACAAATGGTCACAGATTGCAAATATGCCAAATAAGTAAAAATTGAGTATTTCATAAAATTTGCTGTTGTGACTTGTTGAGTTCTTTAATGAAGAGGGGGAATGACCACAAGCAGTGAGGGCAGCAGCTAAGTAAGTGCAGTCAGCTACATGCTGGTGGGTCCCAAATGGCCAAATAAATGATTTTTTGCATCATTGACATTGGCCGGGACCCTACAAGTTGGGATCTTATGTACCGTATACCCTAAAAATATGGTATATGGGTGCCAGATCCTGTACCGTATACCGTACCGTAAATGGAAAATTTTGCAAATTTTACAGCCGACCTTATACAGCTGTTACCGTATATGGTACGGTGCAGATTCTTACTGGCAGGGGGTTGAGTACTATTACTTAGTGGTCCAGTAAGGTAAAATTTAGAAGTTGGAACTCTATAAGTAAGTATGCTGTGTTGTTTTGAGTGGGAGTTGACATAACACATGAAGCAGGATGTAAACTTCACAATTTATATCATTATATGATCTTAATGTATTGTTGATGTATTGCCAGGCCCAGTGACCCAATGAAATTCCAGTTTTGGTTGCCTAATCTGAAGCAGTGCACTGGCAGGTCCAGGCTGTACTGTATCAATATGACTGTATGTTCCTGGGGTGTTATGCGTTATGGTGGGAACTTAAAAAATGAGGTTCCCGGAGTGGAGTTATGCATTATGATTCACAAAATGGCTAAGTCCCCAAGGCCGGCATTACAGTTACATGAACTTATGGTTTTATTGATACAGTGATGCATCACTATGGGTGAACTCTCAGTCTCTCACTCAAAATGATACATAACCATGAAAGAACTTGAGTTACAAACAGGATGTAAGGCTCAGGTACCCAATGCCATCTAGTACCACAGTAGTAGTGGCATAATTTGAATAGGCAGTAGTAAATGTATTTTTGTCACTTTTGAAAATTAAGCAAGGATATAAATATTTGAAGAAAAAAAAGCAAAGTCACACTTCAAAATGTGTGACAGGGTTGCTGAATAGCACTTCAAAAGGGTTGTCTGTTAAGGGGGGTTGTTTTCAAGCAAGGGGGTTGTCAAATAGAATGATCCGCTTTATCTGCTTACTGACATGACAAGAGGGAGCTACAGGGCCCACACTAATACTATTAGATGTTGAAGGTGGAAGGATTGCTGATGGGCATGTACTCATACTTTGAGGCAAGACATATTAGAAGCTGGATATGGAGGATGAAGAACAGCAAGGATTAGCATTGCTTGAGCAAGTTGGACAATTGAGTTGCATATAAAGGTCAACATCAGATAAATCTACAAGATCCAATGGTTGAATGGCTGCATGCATGCATATTGATAGGCTTACAAGTATAGTTCACCATAAAAATATGACCTGTATACTACAGTATGGTGCTGAACCCTATCATGTATCTATATGGGGAGGTAGGATACTGGTGGAGGTAAGGGGTAAGTACATTGTCTTCCTTCCAATAGCATCAGCAAAATCTGGGTGATCCTACAGCAAGGTCCCCTCTGTACAGAACTGGACAGCTCTGTGGCTTCTGTGGATTGTATTGGGGTTTGTATACAGTGGCAACCCACAGCAATCCACAGTTCCCCTAGGTTTGCTGATGAGATCTTTCAAAAATAAAAGAGATAAAACCAAGGCTGAATATGAATTCAGAGGTAAAAACAAGAAGAAGTAAAGTAAAACTAAGTAACTGAAAAACTATGGATGGACCAGGATAAGATTTTGAACCAAGATGTGAGTGAGGTATCAACACATGGCTGTGGATTAAAGAAGGCGCATAGAAACTGGATAAAACCCTGAGGGAATAGACCATAGTAGCCCCATGTCTCAAAGTGTTTAATGTTTTTGGTCAATTTTTGATTTTTTTTTGAATAGCTCCATTTCTCAAAATTGTTCTGAGACATGCGGCTAATATGGTGTAATCCTGGAAGAGGTTTTTGGACAAGGATGCAAGACATCAGAATCAAGAATGACAGGGACAAGATGAGTAACAACTTTTTTTTCTGGGCAGAGTTGGGCAGAGGGCTATTAATGTTTACTTAGTCAGTCACTCAATGCATAGATGATAAAACTGTAAAGCAAGAGTGTTATATACAATGATACATGACAGTAATGGTGAGAAATTTGACAGCAAATTAATACAAGAGAAAGATGATAAGTGTTGAGATAATGATGGTCATGACAACAGTAAACATACAGGAGCTGGGAACAAGGTGCACAATATACAAGGATGAAGGATGAAGGATGAAGGATGGAGGACACAGCAGAGTTGTGGGCTGGTAATTGAGATATGAGGCCAAAATACCCTGAAATATACTGAAAAGTTGGACAAAATATTGAATACCTGCAAGGAGTGTTCAAAGTAGATCTTGAGTCAAAAGCCCATTGAAGTTTGACATGGAGAGCATCAATTTGTACTGTACTGCTGTCCTACTTATGGTAATTGTATGGCAGTGGGATTATTCATTCACTCCCGTGATCCCACGGGCTGTCCTGCTAGTTGTATATAATATACTCTATACATATATATCACCTCACTAGGCCTGCACCAAACAATAACGGTCGAAATCATTAGTGAAATTATTGTTGTGATTAATTACCTTTTTCAGTATGAATTTCGGTTGAAAAAGACAATATTTTTCCTATGAAAAACACATTGAGAAAGAATCAGAATATCGTTCGAGAATGTTCTATAATTTCACGTGTAACGAGTCATGTATTTCGCTCGAAAAACACAAAAAATTTCACAACCCTAATTGAATTCAATGGTCTTCAGCGTTTATTTTGGCTGATTTTTAGCGCTCATCATTTTGAATTGAATTAGGGTTGTGAAATTTTTTGTGTTTTTCGAGCGAAATACATGACTCATTACACGTGAAATTATAGAACATTCCCGAACGAAATTCTGATTCTTTCTCAATGTGTTTTTCATAGGAAAAATATTGTCTTTTTCAACCGAAATTCATACTGAAAAAGGTAATTAATCACAACAATAATTTCGCTAATGATTTCAACCGTTATTTTTTGGTGCAGGCCTAGTGCCTAGATGTATAGTTCCCTTCACTCTCAGAGATTAACCCTTCTCGACCTCGCCATCCCCTGGTCCATCATCTTCGCCAGAGCCGTACCCCTCTACCTTCATATCATTCAACCCGAGCTCTTCATTCTGCTCCCAAATACAATCATACCATTCAATCGTCATTGAAGGATCCGGATCGCACGCGTATAGATTTTGGATGTACGAGTTTGCCAACGGGTCGTCGAGGATGAGAGTAAGCGGCCGAGCAGTGGATTTAACCTAACAACGGAGTAGCGCAATGCATGAAATGAAACCGATAGACTAACATCTTTTAAATCACAAATTTCTCAAACTTTTGACGGTCCTCAGAGGCTTCTAAGGAGCTCGAGGCGCTATCTCCAAAAAGATCTTTTCCGACAACTCTTCGTACACCTGTTCCAGTATTTCTTCCAGTGTGGTGAAGCGACCACCGAAAGTGCCGTGGGTGAGAACCAAGTCAATTTCAGGTATAGTTAAGCCTGCGGTTTCAGACTGTAAAGCAAAACATTAATAAGTGTAAGGGTATGGTAACGAGACGAGGTTTACCTTGAGGATATCTCGACTGAGGTCTTCCGAGTCTTCCACCTTCAAGATCATGCGTTTTCCTTGTTCAGAGATGGCAGCACCTGATTTAACCTCATTGTCGCGATATCTACAACGATCACAGTTGGTAGACATGATGAGGACGTCCTACGAGAAAGATGAGCAAGGAATGCAAAAGGAGGAATGCTAAAGATTGCACCTTGAAATAAGGGACGTTAACCTTCTTCATCATGATATCAAGAGGATGGCCACAACTAGAGCATGTACCCGGAAAAACGTAGATTTCTTCATTCTTCCCTTCAGCACCACCGCCAACGTGGTCGTCACTAATTACGGCCTTGATTTAATCGTCCATTCAACTTGAACTCGACTTCGAACCCAAAACCATTGTCGATGCGTTCAATTGATTTGAATACTATTGCTCCCAGCGGACTCGAGACGTAAGAGACTGAATTTCATTTCATTTCATGACCGGTACTATAGGAGCAGACTACAAAGTAATATACAATATAGGTTCAAGATTTCGACGGTCCAATAAGGAATTTACTCTCTTTACACCACTCGCCAGTCAAATCCCATTCACGAAGTGTGCAGTCGCTTGAGCATGAGATAACTCTTTGGGCATCCGGAGAGAATGCCACAAATCGAACTGAACGTGAATGGCCTTCATGTACCGAAAGTAGTTTCCCTGTTTCAGCATTCCACACACAAGCTGTTCGATCATCTGAACCTGAGACAATCTGTTTGCTATCGGGAGAATATGCAACAGCTCGGATGGCATTTGTATGTCCTTCTCGAAGGACTTGGAGGATCCGGCCTGTCAAAACATCCCATATGCGAATGTTAGAATTCGAGCCAGAAACAAGCTGTGTGCCGCTAGGGGAAAATATAAGAGTATAGATTGGAGCTTTATGTCCTTTAAGGACACAGATTGTTTCTCCGGTTTCTGCATCCCATATGCGAACTGTAGCATCGAATGAACCTGAGGCGAGTTTTCTGCCCTCTGGAGAGTATGCGATGCACATAACTTGGCTGGAATGTCCTTCAAGCACATGCAATACCTGCTCTGTGCCCAAATCCCACACACGAACTGTCTTGTCGTGCGAGCCAGTTATATGTGCATGACTTACTAGTGGACAGAATGCGACAGATAAAACCATGCCTTTATGCCCTTTAAAGACATGAAGCTCATCCCCTGACATTGCATCCCACACGCGAACCGTTCCATCATCAGACCCCGAGACTATTTTCCTACAGTCTGGAGAGAATGCAACACAGTTTACTTCCTTCGGGTTTATAATTGGTTCTATAAGTGCTTCGCCGTTCGCTGCATCCCATAGACCAATTCTTGTGTTTGAGCGCCGCCCGGATGCAGCAATCTGTTTGTGATCCGGAGACAGTGCGATACTACCGAAACGAAGCCAGTCACGGTCACATTCCAAGCGGACACACGAGACTTCAGCTGCATGAAGGATATCAGATGGTTGAAAGTATAGTTAAATATGGTAAGTAGTACCTGTACCGAGAGCCTCCATAAACTGTTTTGCGTGTGACTGGTGAACAGGTGTAGTAGACTCCCGCAATGCAGTGATTACATCTGGCATCTTGTCGGAATCATGCTTAGAGAGACACCCAGGGGGATATTTCATGAGGATAATGATGATAAGTTTGGATGCTTTCAATTTCCAATGCTCGAATGGGTTTTCGATGTTTCCTAAGGTAGAATATAAATCCTGCGCGGAGTTTTTGATTTCACAGAGAGAATCAACTCCTTCAGCTGATGAGTAAATTAGTTCCAAGTGCTTGTTGAGAGCTACATTCACTTACGCGAGGAGGATATCTCCACCAAAGCGGTTAGATGGTTGATAAAGCGGTTTGGGTCGATTCGAGGCTTTTCGAGAACTGGCAACAAATTCTCTCGAGCTTTCTTGTACAGGTCTTCCTCGATTTTGCTTGGATGTACCTTCCCATCTTCCAATTCCCAGTTCGAGGGTAGACGGGCTTTAAACAAGCTGTCTCTGCACCCTTGATAAGCCGAAGCATGTATCCATTGACCCTCCACAATCTGCCGTGGAGCGCCCATCTGGGGCCTGCATCGAGTGGTGTAAAGCCTCAAAATATCACAGACGTGAGATCACATACCAATACGTTGTGTCTTGTGCATTCTTGAACGATAATCGCCTGATAGGGAGAACCTCGAATATCCACCAAATCCATGTTAACGATTCCTTCTTGAAATTGTCGTTTCTAGCGATATTATCCTTCAGCTCCGCAATATCGTCGTCAGTACCGGCAGGTCTCTTTTGACGTTGGGGAGGTTCCACGAGAAGACCGGCGAGTATGGCCTCGTGTCTCATCCATCGTAAAGCGGGTCCATATGAATTGAGCCCTTTATTCACCGCGTTACCTCCTCCACTAAAATGAAAGAAATCAAAAATGCAATCTAGAACAAAATGGGAAACCTACATGTCCGAATGTGTACCGGGAAACCAAACTTCCTTTGTGGGTGGCCTGATGGAAGACGAGGATCTCTCACTTGAGTCCAAGGAGCTATCTCCACCCCTACATAGCACGAGAATGAGATGCAATTGCCAGCAGGGGCTTTGTCAATTAGTACATACACAGATAAATCCTCCAAATCTGGGGTATCATTTGCTTCCGACGTATTAGAGCACAGTGATTCTCCTCCAGACACGTATTCAGGCAAAAACTTGACCCGACGCTCATCGAGTGCAAGTGCATGGCGGAAATAACATACATGAGTCATACCAGACGTTGTTAACGGAAGGCCTTTGGTGGGTCTGACAAATCCTACGGATGATACGGTATCCCTGTCCAACTGAACTTAGCACTAGACACGCACACTTTTCTGGAAAAATTCATTACCAAGCACCAACGAAATGAACCCTGACATCTGGTCTCGAGAATGTAGTCTTGAAACGCCAAGGCATGTACTCCAGAGAATCCTCTTCCGGTTCTGTTTCAGGCTGGTAATCTGTAGAGCGAGCGTAAAGTTCGTAGGCGCTATGCATTTGTCAGTGTATATAAAGAAGAATAACATGCGCAGCTCGCACAAGGGTATCTGGGCTTCATTTCCCTTGTGAATCAATCCGACCTACAAATTGAAGTGAGATGCCGTGCCATGTAAGTATAGCAATGATACGTATTGCAGTCTCTTACCTTCTCAATCATCCCTGCCAGAGCGCGAACCTGGTAAGCTCCCCGGGAAAATCCTGGTTATTTCTTAGCTTAAACAAAGGTCTGGTACTTATGAGAGATCTTACCGAAAAGATAGATACGATCTCCAGGCCTGTACATCTCAGACAACCAACGGTATGCGTCCAGCAGAATCGTCTCGAACCTCCTATAATTAAAAGATGATGATTGGCATTCAGTTCAAAAACACAATGCACATACAAAGCGAATGCAAGGTCAAGATAATGGGCTATGACTTGTTTCCAGTAGCCCGGCGATTTCCATGAAGGTTCAGCATACGTTCCTATCCCGCTGTTGTAGAATGTTCGCTGCTCAATCTCATCGCCTTGCTGATCGTTTTTGATGAGCCGGCTGTATAATTCGACAATGTTGGTATTCTAGAGTTATAATTAGCTAACATTCTCGGCTCACAAAACTTGTTTAATTAACACACCTTTGTGCCGAATTTATTGGAGGTCCCGTCAATGCAGACTACCAGGTTTCTCTTGCCAGTGTTTTTGCATTTACAGGATCCACCATCTCCATCCTCCTTGGGTGCCTTCAAGTTCGGTTTATTAGCCTGCCATACGAAAAGTCTTGACATATACTCGATAATGTGCATGGTGAAAGAGGTGAAAGAAAAAGAGTTATTTGGAGAGCGTGAATTATGTCCTGCCTTAAAAGACAGCGGTAAGTTGCTGCTGATCCCATCGGATACGTACATCCTAGTAACATCAGCAAAGGTCGCCAATCCATTCTGGAGCAAGGGTATAATGGACTGCATTGGAACCGTTAGATCAGAACTCTAACAACCTTATTTGGTACTTAAGATTCTTACTCGTCGAGTTACCGACAACTCGGCACAACTCGGCACAGTTGAAATCTATGAGTGGCGTAAATAATCTACAGACTATGTATCGCCTACTACAACAGGATCCTCGATGCTGCTTACTGCTTAAAAGCTGTCAGAAAATCACCGCCGCACAGTGCAATAGAGGTTATTAACAGCGCATCGTGCTCCACATAATTGATTTGAATATAAGTAATCTCAGCACTTTCATACGATCTTTTACGATGCGCTGCTAGCTGTCAAAGATCCATCGAATTGCTTAGGTCCAGAGAGTGTATCCTTGGTCTAGAATGATTCTCGATATACAGCTTTTGCTGATACGGTGGGATTATCCTATTCAACAGCGCTTCATGACTACCTAATTGGTTGAGACCATGTAAGATGATACTCTCATCAGAATCAAACTAGATCGAAGCAAGACTTATGCTCTTGCTCTTGCTCTTGTGTCAATCAAGGTAGCCTCCTAAGACCTACAACTTGTACGTAGATCTTTCACTTACTATTTGCTTGCCCAAAAGTAACTTATTACGCAGCAGCCCTCTCATCGTAATGATTGACAGTTTTAGGGGAGTGGTCCCTCAGTAAAGGAGTGCATATCACGTCGATTTTTGCAAAATGATCCTTACCCACCGCGGCGGCGCCAGATGTCTTCGAGTTTTGTCACAGCAATGGTTGATTCACGCTACATCCATCCAGCTAAATCTTCACTCTTTTGTTGTTGACCAAAAATCAAGTCACTACAGCTCGCAAACTTCAAGTTTCCAAATGACAGTCAGCAGGGGTGAATAAAAACAGGGAAAGTCACAAAATATCTAAATGGTGGTAGGCCGAGGAAGCTCAACTGTCTAGTCCGGACTTGACGAGGTTCCGGTATGCTTAAATGAAATCAGTAAAGAGCGCCAAAAGTTAATCGACAATCGGCTGCAATACGTTTCCCATAGCTCGGTGACTAATCCCTCTAAGAGGTTGACGAAAATTAAGAAACCTTCTAACGAGGTTTCTTACATTTGTAATGCCGACCTCTTAGTGGGGACTGCTTTAGGCCTACGTTTCCCATCTGGTTTGATAGATTTGCACTTCTACCCACAGCACCGTACAGCACTACATCATTTATGGGAATCCCTTCGCTATGTAGGGACAGGCTATAGCGCTAACAGTGATAGGCTTCGAACCCCGACTTCAGTGGAGTCACATTACTACCAATGCCTCGTTATTGCATGACCGGCAAAGACGTAGGTATTGTTAAGGAAGCTCGGATTTCCGATAGAGAAAGCGAGGGATACGGTACCAGTACCGCCGCAAAGATCTACGGCGTGTTTGATACACTTCCTGCACAATAAGTAATCAGCCCTCGGAAACACGCCCCCAAAAGACACGTACAAGGTATACTCGACGATTGCATGACCGGCAAAGACGTAGGTATTATTAAGGAAGCTCAGATTTCCGATAGAGAAAGCGCGGGAAGTACCGCCGCAAAGATCTACGGCGTGTTTGAGAAAGAGATCTAATACACATCCTGCACGACAATCAGCACTTAAAAATATGCCTCTAAAAGACACGTACAAGGTATACTCGACGTCAACCACGCCTCAGGAGCCACGTTCCCTCCAATCCATCCACTTATCTGCCGCGAAACGAAGATTTTATTCACCCATCCGAGTAAATGATGACGTGGTGAACAGTGGATGGATATCCAGAATAACTACATTGTCGATTCACGTTAGATCATAGAGGAGAGAAAAACAAAACAACACTCACCACGCAGACCAAAACCAGCTGACATTCCGCCCAAAATGTTCCGCACGAGCCATTCTTTATCAAGGTTTGCATCCAGCATCCACTCTGATGCGCCTAGAATGTCAAAGCTGAGATTGAACGGCAGTGGAATAAAGACATTCCCGTCAAATGAAGACGGTGGTTGAGACGTTCGAGAAGGTCGCCAAATGGTGAGGAGGAACAGGAAGAATAGTTTGGTGAACGATGAGTAGAACAATGCGAGTGGAATTAGTGAAAGCCTAGATGGTAATTGTTGAGAGCAAACAATCAGAGCTTTTGAGAGCTAACATACCGAAATTCCCTGTGGATATCAGTTTTTACACGCCAGAAACGCAGATCCATAACACGAAGTACGATATAGGATGTCAGGACGATTCCTCCGTGAAAAGCAATGGTTTCAGTACAGCATCCAAGAAATATCATGGCAAATTCTGAAATCGTTTCGATAGCCCATGGAGAAATGCTTGGTAAATCTACGTCTGCGGCAGGATTGACACTGAAATGGCTCCATCGTATGACTTGGACCGTCAGGTTTAGTGGGAAGAATTCAAAGAATATGCCTTACACGCATCGACAAAGGTCAAAGTTAAACCTAAGCGTAAAACAAGGCCCCAACGCGACTATAAAAATAATTAGTATGTAGAACCAAGGTCAAAAACAAACACACCAATTCTTTTGCCAAATCATCTTGTTTCACCAAAGACTCTTTCGCTGACGTTCCATCCTCTCTCCTTGGTTCCGACCCGCGATTATACAGCAGATGTCGATACACAGCGCGTTTCAAAAGCAGCAGATCGATGAGAAGCGTTAATTCGTCGTGTTCGACATATGGATCGGCAAAGTTGTGGCAGTTGGGCTGGATTGTTGATGTTAAATGAGAAATCTAGCGTTGTAGGATGGTAGAATACGAACGCACTGCTCTAGTCGGAGGTTATAAGCTGATTGGTAGACTGTGTAAAGAAAAGGAAGGCCTTGCGTGCAAGTTGTGCAAACGGGCATAATGGACGTTGAGAAGGTGACCGCGTGAATAAGCGCCTCAGTGCTTAGTATTGTAATATATACATATATATCGCCTAGATGTATAGTTCTCTTCACTCTCAGAGATTAACCCTTCTCGACCTCGCCATCCCCTGGTCCATCATCTTCGCCAGAGCCGTACCCCTCTACCTTCATATCATTCAACCCGAGCTCTTCATTCTACTCCCAAGTACAATCATACGATTCAATCGTCGTTGAAGGATCCGGATCGCGCGCGTATAGATTTTGGATGTACGAGTTTGCCAACGGGTCGTCGAGGATGAGAGTAAGCGGCCGAGCAGTGGATTTAACCTAACAACGGAGTAGCGCAATGCATGAAATGAAACCGATAGACTAACATCTTTTAAATCACAAATTTCTCAAACTTTTGACGGTCCTCAGAGGCTTCTAAGGAGCTCGAGGCGCTATCTCCAAAAAGATCTTTTCCGACAACTCTTCGTACACCTGTTCCAGTATTTCTTCCAGTGTGGTGAAGCGACCACCGAGAGTGCCATGGGTGAGAACCAAGTCAATTTCAGGTAGATTTAAGCCTGCGGTTTCGGACTGCAAAGCAAAACATCAGTAAGTGTAAAGACATGGTAGACCCTTCTCGATACATACATTACATAGAATGGAGGTGCAGATTTGTCGCATCTCCCGTGTCTTGGTACTTAGCCTTACCTACATGCACGTTAAAAGAGTTCAAAAAAAAAAAAAAAAACATGGTAACGAGCCGCGGTTTACCTTGAAGATATCTCGACTGAGGTCTTCCGAATCTTCTACCTTCAAGATCATGCGCTTGCCTTGTTCAGAGATGGCAGCACCTGATTTAACCTCGTTGTCGCGATATCCACAACGATCACAGTTGGTAGACATGATGAGGACGTCCTACGAGGAAAAAAGTGAGCAAGAAATGCAAAGGAGGAATGCTAAAGAAACCACCTTGAAATAAGGAATGTTCACTTTCTTCATCATGGTATTGAGAGGATGGCCACAGCTAGAGCATGTTCCCGGGAAGACGTAGATTTCTTCGTTCTTCCCTTCAGCACCAGCGCCAACGTCGTCGTCATCGCCGGCGTCATCATCATCACCCAGAGACAACGTAGCAGTGCCTTGAACAACACCTATAGTACATCCAAGTCAACATCTATCAACAGAGAAGAAACAATTAAACGCACTAGCTGATTCGTCTGTAGCCGCAACCAATCCTAGCGCGACATTCTGCTCCAGCGTTCGCGGATACGTTCTCATGTTCCACTTGGGATCAGACATGCTTCCAACAAACTCGATCCACAAATTCCCCGCTGGATCGTCCAACTTGATGGTGAAAGCAGGCATCGGTAAATCCTTTTCCGATGGTTTCTTAACTTCAGCTTTCTCATCCTCATCCTCTTCATCTCCAAGAATCTCTTTGAGTTTATCGATGAGGGTTTGAATCTTTTTATACGAATCTTCATCTCGTATCCGGCGCAAAGGCTGATCCAAGCTCAAATCTGCGACGATATCTCGTATGAGACCTTCGACAGTGGTGAGTTGGCCACGATCGGATGATGGGAGGGTGAGTTGGAATTCTGGGATGATAATCGCTGCAGTAGCAGAGCGCACGATTTGTCTATCCAAGTCTGATCGGGAAAGAATTCTAGCTGTATACAGTGACTTGCATTGGAAACGTTAGGTCAGAATTCTAACGACCTTGTTTATTTTTGTTTTTCTGGACCTGCTGGCAACTCAGCCCAATTGAAATTTATAAGTGGCGCGAATGATTGACAGAATATGTACTGATAATAAACACACATAAATGGGGTCATCACAATCAACTCTTGACTTTCTCCACCACGATCATTATCCCGATATAGGAATAATCTGACATAAGCATTTTGGGCTCCGGACTATTCAGGCATAGTTCACCATCTTTCGGGTCCCAACATACATACTCAACTGCTGTTACCATCACAAAAGGTCTCCAGAGCTCCACATGACATATTTATGCATTGCACTAATCCTCTGTTAGGTTAAATCAGCTGCTCGACTGTTTACTCTTATCCTTGATGACCCACTGGCAAACTCATACATCCAAAATCTATATGCACCCAATCCAGATCCTTCAATGACGATTGAGTTGTATGATCATACTTGGGAGCAGAATAAAGAGTATGATGGTATTTTTCATTGTAAAAAGGTACTAGATAAGCTTACATTGTACTTTGGGTATTCCGTGGTTTGTGTAGCAATATTGTACTCAAAGGGTCAAATATTCTAGTCAATCAACTTATTTCTTGTTGAATGTGAGTTGTGAAAGTACTTGAAGAAGCTACTGATCCTGTGAGACCCTGTGAGACCCTGTGAGTCTGGTTGACACCAATTGAGCATTGGTTGAGACCTATTGACATTCACTGACCCCAGGATTATGTACTTGGACCCATGAACATGTCGCTGACTTCCTCTGAGCAACACTGAGCATGCTCAACTCCGGGTTCAAGGCTCCCAAGACTTTTCAATACATACTCCATCCCCTACTATTTAAGCCCTATCTTCGCTCTCATTTATGCCTCTCTCTCTCTCCCCGTCTATTGCTTAGTGAACATCATCTACCACTGTCTTTTTACCACCATTTCTTTGTCTTCAAGTCCATCAGAAACTTTCCTTCCATACTATCCTCTATCGAAACTGTAAGTACAGAATCTGAGCCCAAAGCTTCACTTATGTTGAATTTTTTAAAGATATTATACATGAATTCCGAAACCCTTGGTCAATTGCTAGCACACATGCACCAACAAGGGCAGCTAATGCCTGCCATGTTGGTGCAAATCATGGGCTCAACTCCCATTAGCTCATCTAGTTCAACTTTGCCTGCGGCCCTATCACTTGCACCATCCTCCATGCTACCAGCGTCAGTTCCTCCTCAGGCATCATCCAACATGGCACCTCCTCAGCCTGCTCTGAGTCTATCTTCCCAGCCAATATGCCACATTGATCTCTACTTCAGCGTCTGGGGTGGCTGGTATGCCTCCATTGGCATTGTCAACTCCCGCAGTACCTTACAACAGTATGGCAATGCTGCAGTCAGTTGCACAGGGAGGCTCTTCTTTGCCGTTTGGTGGTTTTGGTAATGTGTTGGGACTAGGACTGCAATCAGGGATTGCCAACCTAGTGTCGCAGAGACTTAATACTGGTCGCTCCGATCAGACCAGAAGAGAGCATGCTAATGCTACCCTTCCACGCCGCAAGCCATGGTCTGCTGCCACCCCAAAGCCATGGTTGAGTGACCCTCAGCTGAAGCTTGAAGACTGTATGGATATGGCAGCTCTTCCCAATGGTGAATCTACTCAAGCTATCAACCTGAGCTTGCAAGGTTGTCTCCCTTTCCAGAGAGGCATGTCCAAACGGTATGCTATCTCTTGACCTTCTTTAGAACCTCTCTCATAGTAACTTGTAGCGATACAATCTTCCCAGGCACATGGTATATTATATGACTTACGAACTCGAGTTTCTCAATCTGAACAACCATCTCAGGCTCAACATTGAGCTTCCACTTCTCCCTCTTGACACACCTATCAGCAATCTTCTAACTCATCTCACAGAAGTGATCAAGGATTGAGGCCTCATAAATCTGCCTGGTCTTCCTCCCACCAAAGCCTTGTTGTTTTTATCTCCAACTACCTTACTTCCAGTACACCTACTCTCTTTTGTCAATTGGGGGAGATCAAACTCTTCAAGTCAGTGCCCAAGGCTCAAACCAGCGGTTCTCAGAGCTGGTGCCACAGTACAGACCCTACTTACAACCCACAAGAATGAGTTTGTTGTCAAACAGGCTATTACCCAGCGAAGATTTTTGGTAATCAATTTTGGTGAGTCTTTTTGAGTTCACACTTGAAATTCGACTCTAATTTTTGTTTACCTAGCCATCAAAGATCATCATTCAACAGTAACATCTGTCAGAACTAGTCTAGCTGCCTTTGATTTTGGTTCAGAGGTCATCAAAAGAGATCATAACTGTTTTTCTATTCACAAATATGCTGCTTTCCGAGAAGACCACAACACATTACTTCCGGAAGGATTTAGGGACCTGTTTCTCGATGAGAGACCAGATGGGAATCTTTTTGATACGTTATGTGAAGAGCAGGGATGTGCATCTGTTGATGATGAGGATGAAGCCACGGTACACAACTCTGTTATTCTCATCTGCGATATATCCTGAATCAGCTACTAGGATGAGCAAGCAGTACATGATGCACTTGCACCACCTAGCCTTCCTGCAGCTTGTTCTCCAACAATGCCACAACCCCAGGCTTTGCAAGCATGGGAACCTATTGCCGGTACCTCTGGCACTACTGAATCTGTAAGGACCACATCATCTATGTCCTTGGGCTTTCTCAAATGATTTTATAGCATAGCATTGAAGCTCCTTCAGCTGCCATTTGGGAACCAAGCTCTTTGGCGTAATCAGTGGACACCTCCAGTGCAAAGGTGCTCCACATTCTATAGCTTCAATCGAACCAATGTCTTTTATGCTCAGAACAAGAAGGCATAGCTTTGGGCTAATCCCCAGGAGATTGACGTACCATCCCTCCATCTTGTTGCCCCAGATATTCAGTCACTAGTGAACCTCTTTCTCTCGGAAGTTCATGTGGCAAACATGGAGGGAGGACTTTACAATTTTACTGTCTCCAGACTGTCACTTTATGATGTGAGTTTTTTTGAGATTGTAATTACCAAAATACTAACTATTGTATTATTTCAAGTCAAGGTATCACCTCTGGACCTGGTGTAGAGTCAGAAGTCATCGATGCTGCTTTCAGATGATTCACAAGCAATGCGTCGCAATGGTTTGCACCATTGTTTGGGGAATTTTCAACCCTAGCAACTACGGCAACTACTGTCAACGAGCATGTATCCTCACAATGTCTCAACGACCTCGCTGACTTGGGGTCCCTTGTGGCTCTTAATCTGATCTACGGCTTCCCCACCCTTCCCCTCAATCCACTCTTGCTCGAGTATCTTATTAATGATGGGGATATCAACTCGCTCTCAAAAGACAGAGTTTTGAAATGGTTTCCTAATCTCCACCACTTAATCTCGCACTGGCTCGATATCAGTCACACTGATTATCTTGATATAAATGTCTTTGGACCCCATCTAGCAACCTATCATGACCTACAGGTTAGCTCTGCCAGTTTCTGCCCATTGTTACTCCACTCACTCACTTGTATTCCTCTATCCAGGTATCAACTCTTCAGCAAAGAGATGCCGAAACTCATTGAATCATGGCCTTCCGTATACTCCATAATGCTGTAATAGGAAAGATGGGGATTGAGGGCCGAGAATATCAGGCATTTTTGAGTGGTTTTCGACTTCCAGTACCTGGTGGTCTCTCCTTTCCAGAGGTGTGTTACAACTGCCACATATTCTTGATTGAACCTACTAATAGTTGTTGCTGTAGATAGCGCACAGCTATCTTTGTGGCGCTGGAGCATTTGTCGGCAAGGCCTATAACTTCATAGAATCCTTTGATGATCTCTCATCGAAGCTCCAAATCAACCTGGAAAATTTGGATCCTGTAGATGAAGCTCGCTTAAGTGGTGTTCTGGAATCTGCCCCCGAGTCTTACCATGGGAAGTCTTTTGAATTTATTCTTCAGGACTTCCTAGAGGGACGAGGCATACCTTGTCCTACTTTCTTTGAGACTATCAGGGAACAAATCAGTCCACTCATCCAACTGTCTGAAGCAGAGGATTCTTCCACTTTTTGTCTTCGTATCTTTACTTGGGCCATTGGAGGTGCACCTTACTTGCAAGCCGGTACACTGACCATCATGGAGGTGTGTATGCATTTCCTGCGACTCTTTCTGCGAGGTATTGGCTAATTCTTCCTCTAGGTTTTTCTAGTCTCTGACAACAATTGGGCATACATCCCTAAACAGCAAGATGAGCCCTGTAGAGCTGAGTTCTTGCACACGGAGTATGCTCTTACAGAACTTGTTTCCATGAGATGAGAATTCCGGTCTCATATCTGATGGGTCTGCTGCAGGGTACTTACGGTCCCCACACAGAGGCGAAGGATGCTAGAGAGGCTATTCACTTTTGGTTATTCCATCAAATTCTTGAGGCTATAGGTTCTCATACTTTCATTTAGTTTAGAGTTCTCATTATTGTTGCTAGCCACTTAAAGTATGCCATATCAGTAATAGTATTGCCAGAATATACCCAGTTGTTCATACAAGTTTCGAGTTTTTTTTCTGCAAGTTCCCACACTCTTGTCCAATAGCTTTGAGCAGCAACATGAATGTATCGTGGAGGTTTTTTTCTTTTCTTTGAAGAAAGAGAAAGAAAGAGAGAGGCATTTGGTTATTTAGTTTAGTCAAAAGTGAGTCGCCCATATTTACTGTATATTCAATTACTCTAATCATTTCTTTCTTTCTGGTAGCCCCCAGTAGCCCTCCACACAAACACAAGCAGCCTCACTTCCCCTGCTGTAATCAATGTTTTTCATGCTCAGATCGGAAATTACCATTTGCAAATATATGTAACAAATGCTGGTAAAGCAAAATGTATGTATCTAATTGCCATCCAAAATATGCATATCAGAATCATCTCCTGAGGCCGCTGCAAACCATGGAGAATAGGCAGTATTTGAAGGTGATTCTGCCATGTCCATTGCATTGGATGTATTCTGTGCATTAACACGTCATTGAATATCCTACTATTGGAATTCTTCACTTACTTGAATATTGTTTAAAATTTGTTGCACAAAGCACTGAGAACATGTAAGAGGGAATGCAAACTCCAAGGTCCCCTTATCCCATTTGTCATTCTTTTCAGCCTCCATAGCTAAAGAAAGCATAGATGATATCTTTTTTGGCCATCAAGAGATCTTACAGAGGAAATGCTCTGCCACTATAAGGGAACTCTCCTGAAAGTGCAGAGTCTGCAGAACGCTCGTGGGGCAATAGATCTGTAAGTGTTTGCAGAAGCTGGTAAGAGTTACTAGCACTGCTTTCCGTGTGGCAAGCACAAAGTTCATGCTTTCAAGGCCCTTATATGCACCTAGTCCTGGATGATTCCAAATCCACAGCAACATCTCATCTAGAGAGGGAGGATGTAGAATATATGCAAATACTAGTGCGTTTGCTAGTTGCATAGCAGTGAGCGACTTGCAAAATCCTGGGATTTTGAGCGCGTCGATGAAATTGATGCCCTCAGACCAGGTTGGGTGTTTGCCAGTATAACGTATTAGGGTTCTTGTTGAAGAGATCACCAAGAAATGCTTGCCACGCAGCCTGGATTTCAGGTGTCCAATATGGCCCAAACTTCTCCTTCAAGAGAGCCCCAAAACTGCTTTTTGACGGAATTGTTCGCTTCCAGGAATCGGGATTTCTACTGGTGGGTAGAAGCTTCAGAAGATTTGTTGCAGTACCATAGATACGGCAATTGGACAGTCTTAGAAAGCCT
>ML770102.1:0-19807 GCA_009733575.1 Gymnopus androsaceus JB14
TGATAATACTGTGAGGATCTGGGATGCTGGCACAGGAGACCTTCATCATACTTTGGAAGGCCACACATCCTTGGTGTATTCTGTTGCATTCTCTCCAGATGGCTCCCAAATTGTGTCTGGCTCATGGGATGATACTGTGAGGATCTGGGATACTGGCATAGGAACTCTCCTCAGCTTGTTAAACAGCCATAATAATCTTCATTCTACTCACATTCTGCAGAATCACTCCCTCAGTTTCCATTCAGTTGCTCTTTCCAACAGTAGATTTTTTCATTTCACAGCACCTCCTCATGGTCCTATGCAGCTTCACAACATGCATGTCCCATATATGTATCCATCTATTCAACAACCTGGATGGATTCTCACTACATATCTACCATGTCCGAACATGCCCTTGATATGGCTTCCTTCTGCATTAATATCAACAATATCTTTTTTCCCATGCCTGAATATCCTCTCCCGGTTTGGGAAAACATCAGTTACCTTTGCTCCTCAATGTATTGGAGAGAACTGGGCCAACTGTTATTCAAATGAATGAGGTCAGGTTGCTTTTATGTGATTAAAATCACGAATGGGAGATGCTTCAATGATTTTGAGTTCTACTTTTGTACTTGATTATTATTTCGTCTGGTTTACTTGCCAGATCATTAGGACTTGCATCTGTATTTAAACAATTTAAATATCATCCTTGTGTTCTTTTTTATGTAATAATCATCCCCACATGCATATGTTAAGCTATGTAAATGGATCAAGGAAGAGCAAACATTCCAAGTGCACCATACCTTGTACCATAAACTATGCTATCTTGCTTGGAGCTCTGTAAACCCTGTTTCATTAACAACTTCAAGCTCTGCATAGATACTCACCAACACTTCTTTTGACAGAATAAGTGTAGGTATATATGTGACTACATCAGCAAACCTGGGTGTTCTGTATAGCTGGACAGTTCTGTTGAGAACCCACAGCACTCATAGAGCTCATAGCAAGGGTACCCTCTGTGCAGAACTGTGGGATGCTATGAATTGCTCTGGGCTGTTATAAACTGCTGTCAAGTGACAATTTCACATAGTTATCTGTCAAGATTTCATTGAATAAGAAATGTGTTGAATTAAATGTATATATGTATAAGAGGCAAACCTCACCTGAAATATTTTAGTGAAATGGGCACTTTGAGAGCAGTTCCCGATGGATTTTCATAATTCTTTTTTTTTTGGGTCCAATGTATTTCAATGCTAAGAATATATTCTGATTTCCCTGGGATTTTCTGAAGCTCAACTGCTTGTGTGCTGGATGAATTATTATATTACTGGCAAAAACTGCCCAAAACCACCAGGCAAAAGATCATATTTAAAGACAAAAATATCAAGGCAAACTCACAGTAAACTTAGCTCTACATAATCTACTACCTATCGATCCACTTAACACCATTTGTCTAAAAACCTTGGCTATCTTCCAAAACCATGCACAAAAGTGTAAAGATAACAAAAATGATGATTTTACTATATTCTATTTTTGAGGGCACACAGTGTAGTATTTTAAGCTGTTTTTGGGTGCTCATTTTATTGGAGACTACTACCAGTATTGAGAGAAAAAAAAGCCAAGCCCAAGGAGCTGCTGTAGAAGGCAAAATATCAAATCTTTCACCTGGTGGTCACCTTTTGGGTGGGGGTTTGCCTCTGTATCCATGCTTTCTAAAAATGACAATAGACAATTGGTTGGAATATCAGGAAAAATGGTCTGGGCCCAGGATGACCCCAGGTCACTTAGGCAGCCTAGGCCACCTAGGAATAATGCAAAAACTTAGGACACCTCAAGTATCTTAGGCCTCCTAGGCCTCCTAAGCCTCCTAGGCATTCTCTAGGCATTCTGGGGCCATCCTGGGGCATCCTGAGGCTTAGGAGGCCTAGGATACCTGAGGTGTCCTAAGTTTTTGCATTATTCCTAGGTGGCCTAGGCTGCCTAAGTGACCTGGGGTCATCCTGGGCTCAGACCATTTTTCCTGATGAAACAATATCATTAATCATACTATTGATGTATTTCATCATATTAAAAGACAGATACTTAGAATTTATTACATACTACAATCCTACAAACATACCTGATTTGCAAAGAAAACCTAACATTAAGCACTGTAGGATAAGAATATAATCTATACATAAAAGTAAGTAAGGTACAGTAAGTGATGAGAAGATGGGAAACTCATCTCAGTTGGACACAACATGATGGGACAATTGAGGGAGGAGAAAGCTTGTTGCTCTGGATATATATGTTGATCATATGATCAATGGATTTATGTGTATGTAATTCATGACTCAGAAATTGGATAAAATATAGGTGTCTGAATAAGGAAAGTCAAAGCATACATTACTGTGTGGAGTACTACTCCAACAAGCACTAGTAACTGCCAACAACTGTAAACCAAAATAATACTATTATTAGAGACTCAAACACAGACCTTCACCAGATAGAACTTACTGTCAATTTGTGAACTGCAAGCAACTCTTGAGTAACTCAAATCAATGCAGAAGTAGAGTTGGCAGGGGAAAAATGTTGGAGTTGGAAATTCAGCTGTGCAAGCTGGATACAGCTATGTCATCATGAAGTCATTGTTTGCATCATACTTACATCATATTTATGACATGTTTATGACACATTTATGCTTTACATCACTATTGCTTCATTGTGAGACCTGGTGCATAAAATGGATCTCAAACTGGTGTATAAGTTTTGACTTTTTGCCCTTTGCATGTGATGCCTAAATGGGGAACCGGCTTACATCAGGCCTTCGCAGGCGGCTCTATTGGAGTCTATTCATTGTTTGTTGATTTCTTTCATCAACCTCCCATTGACTGCATTGAGCACAAACATCGCTCTCGGGTCTTTATTTGACTCTCTGCATGGCTACTCCCATTCCGCAAGGCCTTCAACATCACTGCAATTGCCACTACATGCGTCAGTTCCACTTGTATTCAGTATTGATGACTAGTATTCGGAGCTGATAGTTGAGGGTAAAGGAGGTTTTATGGCTGGAATCTTGCTGTGTATCATGTATGTGCTCTTGACTATTTGATAGTTGCCTATGCTCATACTACAACTCTTCAGCCTTTATGTCCCTCATAGTATGAGCATGGAGGTCTGCTTGATCTCTTAAGGTTGTTTTTGCAATTTGGTATTAGCGAGAGCATTGTTTGCCGCCCCCGGAGCTCTTCCATGGCTGACACCATTATGCTTTCCTTTTTTGGGACAATCAAACCACATGCAAAGGGTGGAAAGTATGCAAGTCTGGTGTATCCCAAATGTCTCACACATAGATATAAGCTATGAGCAACTGCAGTAACCATGTCATAAGGGTGGGTCTGTACAGTACTGTTGGTGTTGTACACACTGAATGGTAACTGCTCTAAGGTGCAACAAGCAGAGTAGGATGAATGCAGATGGAATATAGAGGAATTGAGTGGCACCACAAGTGTAGTCAAGCAAAATAGGGAAAATGCAGGTGGAATACAGGTAAAGTGGATGGAATATGGGTAAAGCGGACAGAATATGGAGAAAGTGGATGGAGTAGGGCCAAAAGTGGATGGAATTTGGATGAACTGGATGGAAGGGGAGGTGTTGGAGGGAGTAATAGTGGATTAGAAAGAGTCCCAGAGCCCAAGTGGAAGTTCTAAGAGAGCTGCAGTCATAAAGTTGTAAACCAAGATAAGTATGTGAGCCTCAGATGGAGATATCAGATCTCTAAATGAAGCCCAGCACAAGATATAAGAGACAGTGAGCTTTGGACATAGATATAGGGATCTACAGATGAAACCCAGTGGCTGATGCAGATGACAGTGAACCTTCAGGCAGAACCCAAAAGGCACACTAGTTGAAATAAATGAGAGAGAGACAGAGACAGAAGCAAAATGGGATTGATTCAGTAATAATGGTGATAATAGACTAGGGTACATGAAGTGGGGCTGTCTAGTTATATACTGTAGGGAGGCTATGTAAGGTGTTGGGAGGGCCTGATGGATGAATATCAAGTGCAGGAGGTACCTGGCAGGCAGGATAATTAGTAAATAAGTGCGGGAGGCACCTGATGGATGGATAACAACATGGGAGTGATAAGTAAAATAGCCAGATACCCAGAAATGGGTCAGGTCCTGACATTCATAGGTGATATCATGACTTCACACACCAGCAAAACCCGGGTCATCTCCAGAGCACTGTAGCTTCTGGAGTAACTAGAGCAAGGGTACTAATTCCGGAGATCTCCAGAGGACAATATAAACCTCCAGAGACCTCCAGAGAGCTATTCAATCAAGTTTCCATATCATGTAACCATGCATTAATAATAGAAATTTTATAGTCATCATTTTTATACTGTGACAATAGGTGCACTGCAGCAGTTAATATTACTGTTAGGAAACAGGTTTGTCCGGCCGCTCCGCCGCAACCTTACTCCCCGTTTCACCTTTTACTTCCGTAGGCACTTATATACTGCGCCGTATGTAGTCCCAATCAATCCTTTTTTCCCCCACCGTTTGGGTCCATCTCTCATTTTACTCAACAGATTATGAGACTGGCTGCTCCCTGAGCTTATCATCTCATTGTCACACTTTAACTTCACTTATCTTGTTGTCCGTTATCACTGTGTTTCTACACGGACATTGTCTCTACACCATCACCAGGTCTCTACACAGTCATTGTCTCTACACCATCATCTCTGTGTTTCTACACAAATTATATGTCTCTACACCGCTATCAACTCATCTTCACTCTATCAGTGATTCCATGTCTCTACATGCCACCATTATGGAAACCCACTCATCTTTGTCATCTACTCAATTTGAATTGTTGGATGAAGGTAATTACTTCAATTGGAAGTATTGGATGGAAATGCAGCTCACTAGGAAGGATCTGTGGTCCATTGTCAATGGCTCAGAACCCTGCCCTACTGGTGCTGCTTGCCAATGTGCTTGGGATAAGCGTGCTCAGCTAGCAAGTGCCAAGATTGCTCTGCATGTTGCAGACTCTCAGTTGGCACATACCTGCAAGGCTAGAGGTCCAGTCGAGATGTGGAATACCCTCAGGGAAGTTCACGAATCATCAGGTTGGGCTAACTGGATGACCCTGCTCTGCCAATTCATCTCTCTCAGGAAATCCGAGGATTCCCTGGATGCCATCCCCTCTGGTATGCAGGCTCATATCAGCAAGTTCAATGAGCTGGATGAGTCACTCCAATCTATTGGTATATCCCTCAAAGATACCCTCCGCATGACCATCCTCCCAGCATCTTATGAAGCCATTGTTACCGCTATCGAATCTCATATTGAAGCCCAACTTGTCGCCCAGCTGGTCTCTACTGTTATTGTCGCCGTTTACCCTCCTGTCCCGGCCCCTGGCCCTGATTTCAAGTACGTCACACGCCGCTTGCTCAATGAGGAGTGGAAGCGCATCTTGGATTATGAACGGGATCATGATACTCCCAATGGGTCCATATCTTTGCCGTCAGCTCTTTCTTCCAGGTCACACCCAGTTCATCCTCTCTCTGAAGTTGTTTGCTTTGGATGCGGAAAGCTTGGCCACTATCGGAACAAGTGTCCCGATAATGCTGCATCAGTCAATGCAGGTTTGGCCACCACTCAGCCTATAGATGTTTTTGTTGGTTCAGCAGATACTGAGAGTGCTTTTGTTCTGCCATGGTAGATTCCAGTGGGAGCATCTCCCTTCTACTATTCTGTACTTCAGTGGGAGCTCCTCCCTTTTCTTTTCCACTTACTATTCCTTTACTAGATGCAATACATTTATTTATTCTTCTCTTGCTTATGTCCCAGATGTTGGCTTCGCAACCGTACAAGTGGGAGTGTTAGGAAACAGGTTTGTCCGGCCGCTCCGCCGCAACCTTACTCCCCGTTTCACCTTTTACTTCCGTAGGCACTTATATACTGTGCCGTATGTAGTCCCAATTGATCCTTTTTCCCCCCACCGTTTGGGACTACAGTATATAAGTGCCTATGGAAGTAAAAGGTGAAACGGGGAGTAAGGTTGCGGCGGAGCGGCCGGACAAACCTGTTTCCTAACAATTACATAGTAGTAAGTGGCAAGTACTTGATGAGTCTTCTGCTTTCCCCCTCCCGATGTTTCTGTAGTAGTACTCTGCTCAATTTCTACCTCTCAATTTCCTACTTTCTACCTCCATCTTCCAAACCCTTCCACATTTCTGGCAATCATCTTTAAAAGCAACATTATATATAAAAATAAAACTTACATGAAAGGATAGAACATTGCCACAATGGGAGAAGGAAAAAAATACCAGTTCATCAAAAGTGGAAAGTCCATGCATTTTATGTAACTTCCTGATATTTTACAGCATTGTTGGACAGTTGTTGATGCAAAGAGTTGCTGATGGCAACCATCATTATGTTGAGGGTGCTCAAGGCTGCCATTTTTGGAGCAACTCTGGCTGACAGCAAGTCTAGCTCCAAAAGGGAAAGTCTGATTGTGCTCAAAGCACCATCAATCAGCAACTGCATCTCCATGCTCTCCAGAGTCTCCAGAGCTATCCAAAGGTCTCTGTAGACCTATTCAATTCTCTAAATGCTACAGCAGCTACAGCAAAAATACAGGTTTTGCTGATGCAATCATGCAGTATCCACTTACTATATTTGATAGCTGTGACATATCCAATTCTGTAAGTGTAGATACTACTTGTAGATACCCATGTACTTTACCTGTTTGCCTCAGGATCCTTACATGGTCAAACAGTCTCACTATCCTTAAATCCTCCTCATTGATTTATCCCTTTTATTTTTAACAAAGAAGTTGAGCTTGAAGTTGTTTCAACAGAGTGATTTTCATCAGCAAAACCTGGGTGTTCTGTACAGAGCTGTACAGCTCTGTACAGAACCCACAGCACTTATAGGACCCATAGCAAGGTACCCCTCTGTACAGAACTGTGGGATGCTATGGGTTGCTGTGGATCGCTGTGGACTTCACGGGAACGCCGCCATCAGGGTTCTATTCAATATTGATTCAGTACCAAATATATTATTATTTTGAATTGATTCCCTGGCTTGCGAGAGCGAAATACTTTATAAAATCATTTTATTGGCGATTCCAAACACGACTAATACTACTACAACATACATACTTGACTCATCCACCAGGTCCACAAATGGTGTCAAATTGTATACTAATTAACTGCAACCTCCTACCAGTCATCAAATCCTTCTTCAATGACACTAAAAGATGTCAAGATATACAATTAGAGCCTCCGAGTCAAAAATTGCAGAGAGCAAAACTTACAGTCTGAGTTAAGTTGAGCTTAGTGGGGGGAGGAAAAGACGTCGAACTTGTCGAAACCATTGATTAAATAGCGTCCAAGGTCCCCGTTGCCGTATCCATCAGCTGGGAATGACAGGTGTCAGAATGCTCGAGCAACAGTCAACCTACAGCATCTTACAGGACCTCATAGGACCTCATAGCATTCCACAGCACTGTACAGTGCTGTGGCTGCTATGGATTGCTATAAGCTGCTATAGGTGCTGTAGCATTCACCCAGGTTCTGCTGATGTTATAGAGCCCATGGTGGTATCAATTGGCAAGATGACAGCTGAGCACAGCTGTCAAGTCATCAATCCTACAGCATGCTATAGCAGGTCATAGTACTTTACAGAACTGTCCAGAGCTATAGTATAAAGGCTCTTTCCATCATTCCTGGAATGCTTGACAGAGTTTTTCACCTAGACATTCAATACAGGATTCACTGTTGAATTCAAGTTGAATTGCTCTAGCTTAGCTTTGACTCTGCTAGAGTTGATGTGTCCATGCAGCATTCTGAGAATAAAAGGGGTTTGACCATGAGAGTTTTGTCCATGGTTCAAGGTGAGTGGTGAAAAATAGCAGAAATCAAAATGATGGGAGAACTTGTAACCAGGAGAGGTGCAAGTCAAGCAAATATGTCTCCAATGCATGTTTACAGCATGTAAACATGCATTGGTGGTGGTTTAGGACAAAAAGATTATTTAAGACTCTGAATTTGCATGAAGCTCCATCTGCAGGTAAATTAGGGGACAGGCAATTCCACATGGCATTGTGATATCCTGTATTTAGTAAATTTTAAGTGCGAACTGTTGATCTCCCTTGTTTTAGCACAATGAAGGCATCCCTTGCTTATCCCTCATTACTGTCTCATTTTGAGCACTTCGTAAGGGCCTGTGACTGTGACTAATTGTATGAATATTTTTTTTTCATAGGCATAGGGTGCAACCTATGACACCCGAAATTTTAGGGGACAAAATATTGACAAAATATGAAATTTGGTGCTGCAGGCCGCAATTTTTGGGTTGAAATTGCTGAAAATTTCGTAGACCCCCAGTGTGACCTGTGACTTACAAAGTGCCCAAAATGCTACAGTAAATTCAATTGTGATCTATTGCAGGAGCCTGCTGCTTTTTTCCTGGGATTTTTCAATAAGATTTGAGTAACTATATACAGAAATAGTAAATACTGCTAAATCATACCACTATATATTGTTTGGCAGGCCAAATATGACTATATACAGCTGAAGATAGATATTCTGCGGGTGGATAATGATATGTAGCTAGTAATACGCAATGATACACTAGAATTCTATAGGTGTAAAGCTTACCCATCATCTTTTCTAAACTCTTTTCTATCATGTTTCATGCTCTCATAAGTTTCATTCCTTGCCATAGGTTTCATTTGAGCATTGAAAAGAGTTGTTGGTGAATGAAAAAAGTCAATTACTTCTCACAGCATACTGTTCAGCAGTATTTTTGTATCTAGACACTCAAATCTTGTTGTGAAATTTCAGGGGAAAAAACAGCAGGCTCCAATTGAATTTAATGAGCAATAAGTGAGGGATGCCTTTGCTGTGCTAAAAGAAGGAGAGGTCGGCACTTATTGAAAATTTACTAAATACCATCTGGAACTGGCTTTCTGTCGTATAGTAGAGACCCCACTACATAGTACCGCTTAGTGCTGTAGTGTCGCCTAGTAAAGTAAGATAATTATCAGACCCTTATTGACAGAATCGCACATCGAATCTGGACATGAGTTTGACATTTGCCCCGGTTATTGCGGATTTTTGTTGACGTTGAACATTGTTACGTTTTGGCATCCTGTTCCCGCCTGAAAAAAAGAAAACTCCTAAGTCCCTCTGGCAGGGCATATATAAGTGTTGCGGAGTCGGTTCTGTGCTCCCGCATCTTTTCCTTCAACTCTTGTGCATGATAATAAGTCCTTACATTCATCCTCCAAGTCACTCTCCAATCCCTTTCAAGTTCATGAATACCTTAGCATTTTACTCATTGTTATATTACTTACTATTAGTATTACTTACTTACCAGTAGCAATTAAATTTGATTGTTTTGCCTCGTTGTATCATCCAAATCCTACCTGAAGGCATGTAAAAAAATTATAAATCCCCTGCAAAGAAAGGAACGACAGCGGCGACTATTCAGTGGTGATACTAATCTATAGATCAAACGATTCGGATTTATGGCCCAAAAGGGCAAGATATACTATGCAGCACTAGGTAGAGTCGAGGTTACTAGCCGAGCTAGGGCACTAGCCGACACTACCCAGCACTACATAGCATTTGTGCAAGTTCCAGATGACAGGGTGTCCCAATTTGCCACATGAGTGGCAGTAAGTGCCTTACTCTCACGCTCTGGAACAGCTTCAATCTTCAATCCATCATCTCCTATTCGATTGAAAATATCAGTCTGTAAGTAGCAAGAAATGTAATAAGGCCAAGTGTAAGCAGATATCACGGCCGGAGACGAACAAGAAAGAGACTCTACCCAAGTCTCCCAAATTCCAACGCCAAGTAACAGTTCTACCTAACCTTCTAGTCCAGTCTTCGCTATTCATTCATACAGTTCAAATTACCCCTGCTGGCCAAATGGCGAAACAGTACTGATATTCCAACCATCTAAGGTTCGTCCCATACTAAACCGTGATGGACGCGCAAGTGCGACATGGCTCAAACCCCAGCCCCGATACGGTGGAAGAAAATGATGATTGTACAATAGTATACAATTGACGATTATGCAGCAATAGCAGGAAGATACACGAGGTGGCGAAAGAAATCAACCAATGTTCATACTCTCTACTATCTTGGAGGTATCAGCCTGCTGCTCGCTTCCTGGACGTATAGAGAAAATAACGTCTTTGATGACTTGGGCGATGAGTCCGTGTTGAGCTTCGGCGGCAATCTTCGTGCTAATGATGATAGATACATTATCAGAAGGGAAGAGAGTTATCAAAGTTCGACGAATTAACCTGTCTTTCACACTTTTCGCGAGCTCATTCTCCTTCTTCTTCGTATCTTCTTTTTCCTTTTGCTGAAAACGAAAGGCATCAGCAGTGAAATGCGGGGTGCTGGTGACGATAGGTACTAACCTTCCCGTCTTTCTGATCTTTAGTAGGTGGAAGGGAAGCTTTGGTACTGCCGACGGATGTCTGAACTTTCGACAGCTTCAAATTGAGATCAGCTAGCTGAGAGACAGCATACGCCCTGTTCTACTCCCGCAGAAAGCAATTAGGAACGGTAATAAATGCACAACTGACGACGCACGGAGATTAATGGACTCTGACTGAGAGTGTTGACCCAGTATTTGTTCCAAAGCAAATCCAACAACTGCGTCTCGAGACTCGACTTGAAGATCTCCACCTCCAATGGGTAGTACTGGTTTGCGTGTACTCCGAAGTCTTCAATCTTGCTCAAAGGGATGGATTGATATTCGGAAGAAGCTGCGTTTGGAGGAGTATAGTTTTCTGGGTACGTGCGGAAAGCACCGATGTCGACCTTGCCAGCGGTCATGGTGCGATTTGGGTCAACCTAGAGAAAGAAACGAATTCGATCAGCCTGCGATTTTCCATGAGATATACTACGCACAACGACGGCAACAAATGGATCTGTGTGCTTCTGATTGTTCATCTGCGTGCTGACATCTATTCCAGATAGCCAGCAACCGTACCCAGGATGAGAGTGATACCAGCCAACCAAGTTCTCCGGTCTTCCAGCCTGCAAGACAATGAACGTTGAATGATAACAAAGAAAAAGTAAAGATCGACGTACACCACTCTGGCTACCCTGGAAATACGCCACCATATACTCTGTCGCTTCAGCACCAGCATTAACACGCGTCTCCGTACCCTGAACAGGCAGCGCAAAGGAATCCAGGATCACAAGCGATGTCCCGACGACTTTTCCCTGTAACATGCCCATAATCTCATAGGGAACACCTGAACGCGCGTGCATCACCTATGAGAAAGATCGTGAGCCACTCGGGTAAAAATAACTATCATAAAACGTATTACTGACCATTTTAATGAGAGCTACGGCTGATATTTTGCAGGATTTGAAGTAATGAGGGCTGAAAGGCTGATCAGACCTTGAAAAGCTGAATTATGGTATCGATAGATCCTACTCTTTGCTCCATGGTGACTCGCGGTTGATTTTCCGGTCAGCCTCCGCGTCAAACTTGTAAATATCGTCTTGGGGTGAGAGCTCGACTATGTTATTCTCGATAGAGAATGTCTTGAGCGCTGTCTTGGACATCGTAGTAGAAAGAAAGAAGCAAGTGAATGAGCGGCTATTTTAGCGCCCTCAGTTTCCGACTTGCCATCTAATCCAGTGCTTCGTTCTGTATAGCACGCAAACTCGACTCTCGATTTCGAACCGTCGTCAATTGCCGCGCCGGAACGGTTTCATTCGTCTAGTGTCCATCCATGTTCTTCTTCCGCCAATACGTTTCTCATATCTGTTCTTCCATCAACGGGTGAGGCCACCATTTTTTCCGTATCGTGGAAAGCGCTCATCTACCCCCAGCTTGTCCGATGATTTGATGGTCGAAGCAGACGGTGAATGGCAAACCAGACAACAAGTATGGCTCTCCCAGCTGAAAGCTGAAGCATCCTCCAAAGCCATCGAATGCCCATCCGCGAAAACCCGCTTCTACTGCCTAAACACCGCTTCCAAATGGAAATGTCGCATCTTCTAGTGCAGGTCCTAATGGCGTACAGAAGCCCAATGTCGAGATAACAGCGCTCGATTCGGACGACGACGAAGGGAAGGTGAAAATGGAGCCGTCTCCTTCTTTCGGTAATATATCCTCCGCATCACAGTCGCAATCTTCAGCTTCGCAGACGCAAGCCGGCGATGTGATAAGCCCTCGATAGACTCGGATGACGATGAACCTCATCCACGGAACGCTGGGAAACGAAAAGCACCAGATGCTGTTTCCCCGACGGAAAGCATTTGGAAGAAGGGCAAACGGTTATTTCACCCACGCCGATAGCTCTTCACTCCGTGTTAATGGCGACGAAAATTCGCAGCGCATTCCGTAGCTCCAGCTCCCGGTAACCTACGTCTAGCTTCTGCCTATCCTATAATTCCTCTTCTTCGACACCGACATCTCTTCCCTCATGTGTTTGCGAGACCGCCTAATGGTGTAACTCCGCTTCCTTATCAACGGCTACAGTAGTTCTCGAGGAAGTGGTGCTAGTTCAAATGCACGATGGGGATAGCGGCTATTGGCTCCTGCTTGGCTTTTTCATCATTAGTATTCGTGTTGTAAAGGTCTGATAATATACAATAACTACGGTATTTACGAATGATCATATTCATAGCATCTTGGATAATAATGAGGGATCTCTCCCAGATCTCACCGACTTGACATTCCCTGCTTTCTTTCCAGGCGGGATGACAATACTAATGGACACAGTGATTCTTGGTTCATCCTCCACAAAGTCTCCCTTCCAAATACTAGTAGTTGACACCATGAAAATCTATAGCATGGTCTGCATTATATGTAGTACATATCCCTGAATCGGAGTGGCAGTTTACATGAGACAAAACATGAGACAAACATTATGAGTAACAAAACATTGCAGACCCTTTCAACACCCTTAGTGATCACCTTTGAAAAAACAAATTTAGTATAGACAAAAGTCAAATAGTGAAAATACATACTGTTTGTTTTCAACTTCCTGAAACCACTTAGCACCAATCTCTTTCATGTCATCAAATATCTCCTTTCCATTGGTATATCCTATCTTGAAGCATTTCTCTACAACTGGCCCAAAATAATCTTTCAAAATTTTATCCTCCATGACATCCCATTTGTATTCGCCATGAGTATGCATGGCTTGGATTTGTTCATCCACGCTTGGGTTGAGATTGGTAGTCCAAGGAAATCGTGTCATCAACAGCGCAAACAGCATGACCCCAAATGCAAATATATCAACGCGGTTAGGTGTTCTGCCATAGTACCCTTTTGGACAGGCAAAGATGGGGGGAGGGAGCGTCGTGAGGGCATGGAACGGTGAAGGGGAGATGAGAGAGAAGGCAAAGTCGGCTAAAACAACATGGAGATCTCTCGTGACAAGGACGTTACTGAGATGGGCATCTGCCCAGACAACAGCCTTTGAGTGAATGTAGGAAAAGACCTTCAGCAATCTCAAGGGCCCAATTAATTCGATTGGCCAGTGGTGGCGGATCATTGTTTAGCAGATAGGTCCACAAGTCACCATTTGAGTGATACTCAAGGATGAGACAGTCGTCATAATCCATTTCTGCTATCCCTTGGCATGCAAGGATCCTGGGATGCGCGGAGTGAGTATATTGTATATTCGCTCTTCATTGGCTGACACAGGTTTTCGCCATGTACCTAGAAAAAAATTCATACAGTACTAGATGAGCATCAGTTTTGATTGTGCGTACCGGAGGCTGAATCAAGAAACCCTGGGTTAAGTTCAGGAAATTCACTTTCGGCCATGGATGCAAGAAGGAATAAGAATTTTTGGAGTGGATGCGAGAAGGTGATAAACGACGATAGGTTTATGAACAAACGTCAAAGGTGATAGATTTATGAACAAACGTCATGTGTCATATCTCACGACCACTGCTACATTTTTATTGTTGGTAAGTAGTGTCTTTGTGGGTCATGATCGCCACAATAAAGTCATGCTACAGGGACAGTCATCGAGCTGTTGTTCTCCGGATAGTTGTGATCCATGTGCTTAGGAACGTTTTCAATGCCACGATGTTCGCTGCGGAGCCTGTTGTTGGTAAGTAGTATCTTTGTGGGTCACTTTCATGATCGCCACAATAGAGTCATGCTACAGGGACAAGTCATCGATAGCCTGTACGCTGTTGTTCTCCGGATAGTTGTGATCCATGTGCTTAAGAACGTTTTCAATGCCACGATGTTTGCTGCGGAGCCTGTTGTTGGTAAGTAGTATCTTTGTGGGTCACTTGCTTTATCTCAAAATGGCTACTTGTTTTTTAGTAGACGATCCAGCCTGAAACGAAATCCGAGTCTGTACGTTATTGTTCTCCAGATAGTGATCCATGTGAACTTTATAATTGCGGAGCCTGTTGTTGGTAAGTGTCGTTGTAGTGGGTCACTTCTTGTTTATCTCAAAGACGATCGCCACAATAGAGCGCATCGAGCACAGGGACATAATCCGAGTCATCCTGTATGCCGTTCAATTATTTTTGTTAGACCGAATGCATCGGCGACATAATCCTATACGCTCAGGCTGAATGATCCATGCGCTTAGGAACTTTAATCCAGCGAGACGCAACTCGGAGGTGAGCGAGCAACTAAATCTAATTGAAGAGTGTTAGCCGGAAAGCATTAAGGAAAGTAGTAAGTGGCGGTAACTTAACGATTGAGGAAGGGCGCGAAAGGACCGCTAAACTTACATGTAGTATGTATAAAGCAAAAATAACAGGAGATATTCGGAGTAACACGGGCCAGTACGGCGAATCAACAACGAAGAGTGAACGTTTCTTGAATGACATTATACAACCACTGGTTGTATGTGCTAATGTGCTGGTTGCAACGAGCTGTATGCAGACTCACATTGGACCCACACCAGCTCTCACTGCCAATTTGGCAGAAAGAATCAAAGAAGGCGGCATTGAATAAAACTTCCATCAGTATGACTCCAAGTTCAAGGCAACTAATATATCTTCGCACCCACCTCATAAATTCTCAGACAGTCCCTTCAAAACCAGGGCCGACACCTCTATCTTCAATTTATCTTCCACTACTTCCATACCCTGTGGCGACTTGAATGTGCTACGTGATTATCACTTCTAAAGGATTCCGATGCGGAGCATCTACAGGCCAGATGGATGCAGACGGGGCCTTAGCTCAGATGGCAGTAAGGCCAGCTGCTGGCTCCACCAATGCGCGCAAATACTGCCGCTACGAGAACCAACTCCAACGTCTGTACAGACAATATGTTGAAGCAACTCAGCAGAATCCCCAGGCCATGGGTTATCCCGCTCCAGTTCTGGATCGCGATCAGTGGCTCGCTGTTACCCATAAAATGGAGTGCAATATTTTGAATTACTATCATGCATTCCAGCAATGTGAGTTCGACTGTGAATTTGATGACTATGGAAATACGCGATGTCCCACCATCCGTGGTACGCCTCACAAATATCGCGGAGCACCTGGAGGCGAACCTATGCCTGTCGGACATCTTAGAGTAAGCTTTCATAACAGTATGTCTTGTTAATCAAGTATCTAAACAAGATCTAGCATCCGTATTCAGATGCTCGATACCGGAATGTGCCGCTGGGCAGGCAGTAATGATACTGTGGAAGCTGTTGTGAATTAATCTTTTGCATCCTCTCTGTGCATTTTCTCATAACCGTCCACTTTGTTTGTATAGGTATACTTGTGGTTTGGCTGGATGCCATTGACATTTCTCCACTGTTGTTCCATTCACAAATTTGAATTTGTCATTGAATGCCCAGCCTTGTATGTATTTTTTCATTATGTACTCTACATATCTATCTACCAATGTACTCGTGGTTGATTGACCTGCCTGACGTTGGAAGTCCACCTCCAAGGTTGACATTGATAATGTCATTGCGTTTGATTGAAGGATGCCTGATGAACCATGAAGCACTGAACGTACACACACTTTAGTAACGGTACGCGCAAGTGTTTAGCTAAAACAGACGTTAGCTTTGATATCTTGCTATAGATATTTGCAGGATTTGAAGTAATGAGGGCTGAAAGGCTGATCAGACCTTAAATTATGGTCTCGATAGATCCTACTCTTTGCTCCATGGTGACTTGCAGTTGTTTTTCCGGTCAGCCTCTGAGTCAAACTTGTAAATGTCGTCTTGTGAGAGCTCGACTATGTTATTCTCGATAGGCGCTGTCTTGGACATCGTAGTAAGAAAGAAAAAAGCAAATGAGCGGCTATTTTAGCGCCCCTCTTTCTTTTGACTTCCACTGTTCCAGAGTCGTCTAGTAACCCCATAACACGAACCTATGATTGCAGGATGTGCCGAACTCGAGATTCTCCATCTCAAGCGCGGCGCCTGGACAGTTTGATTCGTTTAGCGCCCATCCTTTCCATGTTCTTCTTCCACAAATGTGTTTCTCATATCTGTTCTTCTCTTTCACCTGCCAAATATGCTATTAGGCCTACTTCGGTTTCTTTGTTTGCATTCAGGAAACTAGCGACAACATTACGGTTCGTATACCTGGGTAACCTGCTTGTTTGGAGATAGAGGCCATTAAGGAAAAGGCAAAGGGGTTCGGTAGTCGCTGTATTGATATCGGTAAACCTTCTTTGTCAAGTCCTCTCTTTTTTGCCTACATAATAGCTGCTGTTTGCAGTGGACGGCAGAGCGGGTCGCCCAATTGGCTTTGTCAATGGTGAATTCTCAGATACTCAGAACTGTTACATGCGACAGTCCGGGTCTGCCTTGTCCTTTTGCGGTGAGTTGAGCTGGTAGAGGTGCCTCAAAGACGCAGAATGGAAAGGAAGAGCAAGAGCCTCAAAAAGCCCTCTAACCCTTCTTCTACTATATACACTGGGAGCCTAGTTTGTCAAGCAAATGTGCAAGAGATACGGGACCTCTTTTCTCTCTTTGGTACGATTACACGGATAGCCATAGGCATGTTTCTCCCTCCGGCTTATCATTCATTCCCTATCTCACTATAGGCGTGGACCTTGCAGACTGCAAGGTCCCGATAGCGAAACACCAATCCTGGAACCATAGATTATTTTGCATTGAACATGCTCGGTTTGATGTCAACGCTGCAGCAATTGAAAGGGCCTTCCCAAGACGGTCTTCAACCAAGTAGCCATTCCGTTCTAATCATGTTCAATAGTGAAAATGAACGCAGAAAATCATATAAGCCTGGCCTGTTCAAGCACATTCCCAGCCCAGGCCCTCCCCCAGACAGGGACTACTACTCTCTTCCATCCTGCTTATGATTTTATATTGAATTGTGAGATAAACAGTCCTGATAACGCATAGTCTAACAACCCGTCTCTAGATACCTTGGTTGAATCTTCAACGGGCTTTTGGATGACCTTCTCATCTTCCAATGTTAGAAACGGATTCTATAGGACCTGCATGTTTGATGCCAACGGAGGCTCGAGCGTATCCTGTATGGATATTGACTCCTTTGCAATATCTTCTGGGTCGCTTCAACCGCTACCCAAAGCTTTGAAGCGTTCAAAACGCCGCTGGTGATTCTGCCAACCAGTTCCTCAAATACTGCGATATCGACCTCGGAAGGCCCTCATTGGAAGATGGGTTTCTATGATTCAATGTCCAGTGTGGTTGTTCTGCTGGTTTGATGATGATGAGACTATTTGACATGCTTATAATGGGAACGCGCAATGACAACACGATTTTCTGTTATTCCTGCAGTCACTACTTCTGTGGGCGAAATAATGATGAGGACAGTGCATTTTCCTGGGCCGTTCTCCTCTTCTTTGACGAGCGGTTGATTTGAAGAATCCACGAAAGAGACTTGGACTGCACGAGAGTTCCATGAAACTAGCTTTTTTAAAGGTGCACTTTGCTGAAAATATTGTGGTTCTTCGGCAAAGTTCCTCAATCTCGAATTTATGTTCAACTTTCCGCAAGCCAACAACTCCTGGAACTCGCGCACATGTAGACTCTTTCCAAACTGAATAGTGAGTATGCCGGTTGATTAGGAACGATCTTTGTACTTCAGATTGGATTCTGATCCATATTTGATCCTCTATTGCCAGTGCGTCGGTCGACCAAGTAGCCGTTCCGTTTTAACTCAGTCTTATTGTGTTCAATAACAAAGATGAACGCTGAAAATGATATAAAGCCTGGCATGTTCAAGCAAACCCCCCACCCTCAGGCTCTCTTTACTCCTACGAGCCTCATCATCTATGTTTTTCGCAAATATTTTTCTGCTATCTCCATTTTGTTCTGGATTGCGGGAGGTAAACTAGGAATGGGACCATACTATTCAACATGAACTCATTCTATTTTTCTAGTTGGTGCTGTTCCTGCACCCACTTTGACTGTGACCCTTTACACTGCATTTCCCACTGAATTCATCCCTTCACACTGTCCATCAGCGGTTTTACAGAAGAGATCGATGTTAGTACTGTGGGAGTCAGCACAGGCTCTGAAGATACAGAAACAACATATTCCATCGGAAGATACGTCAGTAATCCAGCAACGATCATGACATTTGCGGCTACATTCTCCGCTCCTGCATCGACCGAGATGGATGGGACTACTACAATCTCCCTTCCTGCAACGACCAAGACGGATGAGGCTACAAACTCCATTCCTGCTGAGGTTTTTACAGAAAATTGTGAGATGAACAGTCTCGATAACGCATAGTCTAACAACCCATTTCTAGACACCTTGGTTGAATCTTCAGGAGGCTTTTGGTTTTCCTTCTCATCATTCGCTTCCGGTACCGGAAACGCACTCTATGAGACTTGCACGTTTGATGCCAACGGAGGCACGAGCGCTTCCTGTATTGAGATCGACTACATCGCGTCATCTTCTGGGTCGCTTCAGACCGCGGCCACAAGCTTTGAAGCTTCCAAAACGCCGCTGGTGGTCCTGCCAGTACCAACCAGCTCCTCGAACACTGCGATATCGACCTCATAAGGCTCTTATTGGAAGATGGGTTTCTATGCTTCGATGTTCTGTGTGGTTGTTTTGGTGGTTTGATGGGTGGCTACCAATTTACCTTAGATTTTCAAACTCCGCTACCTTATTGCTACCTTAGCCTTACCAAGTTAACTTAAAGTACCTTTAAGTTCCTTAAGTTAACTTGGTCGACCAAGTTAACTTATTTAACTTATTTAACCTTATTACCTTATTCTACCTTAAGTTGTAAATAAAATTGTAAATGCCCATTAAAGGCTCTGCAATGTGCTACAGACACTCCTAGATCCTGTTCAAGTGTATAGAACATGATTTAAGGTAGCTCACTACTGCCAGTGTACAGATAGAACTTCCGGTCCATCATTTTATTATATTTACCAGTTTGTGATGCCATGTAAATCAACAGGCATGATTGGCAATGCTTCATTTCAGTCGTATATGGCTTCATTGGCATGCAAATAATGATAAAATTGTACACAAGCCATGTATTTTGTCTCAGCAGTAACACACAATTAGCCAGCAATTAGCATGAGCAGCAACCATAAATGTATCGGGAGCTAACCTGGAGCCTATTACGCACAACTACAGGTATGTTTGGTGCATTAAAAGTGCATATTTAATGTATTTAAAAGTTGTAAAATTTATTTAAGTTCGAATAAGGTAGCGGAGTTTCAAATAAGGTAGCGGACTTTAAATTTTAAGGTACTTTATTTCGTTCACTTATACGGAGTTTCCAACCATAATGAAAGAGTTCAGTGCTCACCACTACTGCTTTACATTCTTTTATTATATGTACAGCACACAGGGTCTCAATATACATAAGAATTTGTATAATTTGAAATGACACGGTACATGTAAGGG
>ML770103.1:1120-19794 GCA_009733575.1 Gymnopus androsaceus JB14
CTCAGTTTTATTGAAAGAGAGAAAAGGATGTATATCTTGCATTGCGCGCATGACAGCCTTGGTCATAAAGGTGTCTACGCAAACATTGGACTTTATTGAAAAACGATTTTGGTGGCCAGACCTAGAGAAAGATGTAAATTGGTATGTCAGCTCCTGCATTGCATGTCAGAATTGGCAATTGAGGATGATTCGAATCCCACTGTCAGTACATACACTCCATCGCTATTTCAGAAGGTGCACGTCGATGTGATGCTGATGTCGCCGAAAAGTAATGGTTGCAGGTAATATTGTGCATGGCCATGACTCTACTTTCATCTTGGTCAGAAGGGAGAGCTATGCACCAGGATAATGCTAAAAACCCTGGGCGAATGGTTTTTTCGAGGACCGTCATCTGTAGATGGGGATGTCCAGAGGAAGTCGTTACAGATAATGCACTGCAGATGAAGAAAATGCTAAAGTGGCTGGAAAGCAAGTATGGAATCAGAGGCATTAGAATCTCTCCGTATAACTCTCAAGGGAATGGTAAGATTGAGAGGGCGCACTTTGACATACGTCAAGCATTGGTGAAAGCCGACGGTGGCGACGTTGGAAAGTGGTGTTCTTTCTCAAACACATACTTTGGCAGACCGTATAACGGCCAGGCGTGGTTTGGTTGTTCGCCATACTTCATTGTCACTGGTGCTGAACCTATGTTGCCGTTTGATATTGTCGAAGTCGACCTATTTGGTTAATCCGCCAAACAGGGTTTTTGACACGGGAAGAATTAATTGGTTTAGAGCTCAAGCGTTGTCGAAGCATAGAAGCTTCATTGAGTGCATGAGGAGTAGAATCGATGAGAACAAGAAAGAGAACTGAAGGAGTATGAGAGGAAATATAGACATACATTAAAGATTTGGGACTTTAAAGCCTGAAACGTTGGTACAAGTGCGACATACTCTCAATTGAGAAGACTTGGATAGAAAGATGTATCCGAGGTATTTGGGCCACTAGTAGTCATACGACGAACCAAGAGGTGGTTCATATATAGTAGCGGAGATGGATGGGACTGTACTCAAAGGTAAAGTTGGTGCTTTCAGAGTACTGGGCCGCATGTACCGAGGTATGAGCCAATTGTACACCAGAGGAGATTGAGGATCGAATTGATATGAATATGGATCAGCTAGAGGATATGGCTGACAGGGAAGAGAAAGATGAGGATGTTTATAAGGGTGAAGATTTGTGTTTTGATGCAATTCCAACTTAAGGTTAGCACCTGATGACGAATCCTCTGGAATATGCTGTTAGAAACGAATTGGACAAGGAGGATGTTGAGATTCAAGAGGATGAGGAAGACAGGGACTCATCGAGGATCGACAAAGTCTGGTAGAAGAGCAGGGTGTTCGCACTAGGGCAAATGAGGAAGAAGTCATAGTCAAAGCTTAGTTTGGCGGTTTCGTCTCATTAGTTTGGGGGACACTCTCCTATTATGAACGAGCTTCGATTTCTTTAAACTAAAACTACCCTACAACTTGAGTCTCGACGAGATGCAAGGTATACAACATGAAATCAGAAAGAAGCAATGTATCTAACCAGGAACAGGTGTTGAAACCAGGCCAGAAAAAGTGGATGCATGTCTCCCTCGGGGCCTTCTGGTACGACACTAGGTGCAGTAAGCAGTGATCGGGATTGTGCCCACCACATGACTGTAAAAGTTTGAACAGGAACTTCGCGGCGAGTAGGGCAGGATGTATAAGCCGTGAGCTTCTGAAGTCCCGGATAGTCCCAGCTGAAGAACTAGCAGCAGCTGCCAATTCGGCTGCGGCTTGGTTCTCGGTGTTCAAAACGATGAACCTCTCGGTAATCGGCATGAAGTGCAGTTCCTCGTCGGTTGCCAGGAAGTTCGGATGTCGTCGGCATGCTTAGCGGCCAAGAGCTGCCTAAGGCACGCTTGGCAAATGTGATGGCTTGTTATGCACGATTCGCCATGGAGAACGGGCCTTCGAAAGCGTGGTCGGTTAACTCGATAGTGTGGTAGTTTGACTGGCAAGTATTGCACTAGGTGTCTTCACCCAAAGTGGCCACAGACGGGACGTCAATGGCCTGAAGGAAGTTGTTGAACACGGGTGCGAAGCTTGAGCCTTTGTCGTCTGTAATTAACACAAAGGAAGTTTCATTTCAGCTACAACATTTAAGAACGGTATTAAGTCGTGCTTTTAGGAAAAACGGTGCTAGGGGTACTAGTAACGATTAAGAGACACTTGTTCGAAAACCAGAAGGTGTAAATCGATTCTGTAATGGATCAGGAGATTGCTCACATTCGCTGGGGGACTCCCGAGGTTTCGTTGTCAGAATATTCGACCCTTGGTTCCGCTTGCTCTGGGTATTGAACATGTCGGTACGGTCGGACTCCTGTTATCCAAAATTCGAGCATGAAAGAGTCCAATTTGAAAAGAGATTTGGTAAGCGTACAAAGATGGAAAGTGGGCATTTTTTTTGGAAACGACGAAGGTGACGTTTCTGGAGACTTGGTCGTTTTGCAAAGGATGCCCATTTAACGTCGTAGCCTTGGTTGTCGATTTCCATCCTAGAATTTGCCTAAGTTATATAGGGGTAATGGAAAATAAAACGGACCTCTCACCCTTGACGCGGGCGCCTTGAAGAGGCTGGCCTTTAATGGTCATCGATTCAGCGGCAGTTGAAGGGCTGAAGCCTACTTTCGGCTTCTGGTCAACGGTTGCGTTGATAAGCCAGGAAGAGTGGGTAAACCAGGGATAAATTACTTTGTGTGGTGTGGTCGCTAGTGGTGGTCACGCTTGCGAATCTGTATGCCTGTCCGCTGATCAAGGCTGAATGAATGCTGATCTCGGGGAACGTACGGGGAACTCGAGGAGCGGTGCACTGGAGAGAGGTGGAAAGAACAGTGGGGACACGATTCACGACAAACACTGTGCTCAGCCTGTTAAAGGAGATGAAGTAAGTATAGTACGAAGAACGGTATTAAAATCAAGTTTTACGCCACCTTGGTGGCGTGCAACTTGTCAAGGAAGCGGTCCGATAGCGCACTTCCTGTTAGGGAAGTGCTGAGAGATTCCAACTCTCGAATTTGAAGATGTAGGGTTCGAGAGCGCATGAAGGTACTGGGCAATCTCGGTAATATTTGGAATATAGACAAGGGAATTGTCCACCGCCTTGTGAACAGAGATTGAATAGCCTGGATAGAGTGGTCAATGGGAGTTAATTTCGGGATCGTAGTAAGGGGAACTTACAGAAGGTCGTGAGTCCAGGCAGCGGTCTTGAAAATCGTCGCCACGAGCCTCGAGAGTGGACTCAGGAACTTCGGCAGTAGGAATTGTGGAAGGAAGACGGAAACGTCCCTCGTAGTATACGAGATCGATAGAATGTTTCTTCAACCACTCAGAGACCTTCGACCGATCTTCAATGACGGAATCAAAGTTCAGAGAAGAGTCCCAACCAAAAACAGTGGCGTAGAAAGAGACAGAGTTGAAATTGAGCTCGAGCGGCTCATCCTGCTCCCCGCGACCACGAACGAGGTACTGAAAGAACAGATTGGGATCCATGTTGGCATTACGGAAGGAAACGAAGTCATCAACGACGCGCTGACGGGCTTGTTCGGCGAGTTTGACTGCACGGCACAAATTGTCATGGGCGGCATTGAGATGCTCGCGAGAGCGACTGAGAGTGTCCAAGAGAGTTTGACAACCTGATATAATGAATGTGAATGAGAAAAGAAAGGCAGTCAAAGGAAGAAAAAGAGTAATCTGCGTACCGAGGGGACCACGATTAGCAGCAGCGTAAGTTGCGTCAAGCAGGCGATGATAGTCAGAGAGTTCGGAGTTATGAGAACAAGTACGAGCCCCGTTTTGGCAAGGGCCACACTTGCCTCCGAAATGACCTTTGTCATTGAGACAAGGGGTACACTCGTTGCCTTTGCCAATAGCTACGCACGCAAGGCAAGCACCATAGATTTTGTTGGTATACTGCGAATGGTCGGTTAATAAAAGATAGGCATGAGACCAAAAATAAGACTGACATTGGGAAGGCTATGAGTAAAACACTGTAGATCCTCGATGTTATAATGAACACCACTGGCCTTAACAAATGGACCGAGATTCTCCAAATCGGGAGCGATCTCCCAGTCAGGAAGGCGAAAGAGGCGGTGAATACGCTAGAAAGATAAAAGATTAGTAAACAGTAATAAATATAAAAACAAATAAAACACATACGGAAGCCTTACTAGGCTCATCTGCAGGCAGATATAAGCCAGAAGGTTGTCCCAATGAAAATTCCGGATTGATAAGGGTCAAAAGTTCTTCAGGCTTGGCATTCGGAAGTCCCTTAGCAAATTCAGCGACGCGGCTCTGAGGATCGATGACTGGGATCTTCTTCGTGTTCTTCACGGAGAGTTTGCCAGGAAGCATTTTAGAAGGAGGCTCTGTAACTTCCACTTCGTTGGAAGCAGAAGAAGGAGCTGGCTTCCTACGAGTAATACGACCTAAAAAAAATTAAATAAATAAAATAAAATAAAATAAAATAAAATAAAATAAATAAAGGAATTTGAGTGAGAATTAGATATGATAGAAATAAGTAAGAATATATCTGAGTCTTACCAGGCTGAATAGATTCGGCAATAGAAACACTCGCGGATGACTGAGAGGAAGCGATGGACGCTGACTTGTCCTTGGCCTTCGTTTTAGGTGTGGCCTTGCCCTTAGCCGGAACATTCTAAGTTAGAAAAAAGGACATAAGTTAACAATGAGAATTAATAATGACAGACGAGATGAAAAACTTACCTTGGGAATCTGAGAAGTTTTCTCCTCTCTGGCAGCCTTCGAGTCAGCTCGAGTACGCTAAAAGGGAGAAAAAGTTAGTTATGAAGAAAGAAACTAGAACAAAAACGGAGTACGAACCTTCTTTTTGGGAAGATCGGGCTCGACTGTCTGGTCCTTGTTGGAGGGAGCGGCCTTGCGCTTTTTGGGAATAGTCGGAACCACAGGAGAAGTTTCCTTAGTCTTTGGAAGGGCAGGCTTTGTGGGAGAAAGAGGAGTCTGACCGGACTTAGCAGTGGAAGAAGCCCCAGCCTTAGGTTTGGGCCTCGTAGAGATGACCTTGACGGAGGACTTGACTTTGGAGGAAGATTCGGCAGTCGCGGGAGGTGTAAAATCGTCGAGAGTTTTGTTATGGGCATAAAGCAGGAGTATTTCGCCTTCGCGAGTATCGGGGTTGAAGGGGATTGGGACATCCATCTCGTAACATTTAATCCTTCGATCACCAGCATATTTCTGTAATAGGAACTTCGGAATCAGGAAAAGGATAATATAGAGATTAGAATTGACCACGTACCAAAATGGCGGTAATTTCATCCAAAGGCAGGAGCCAGTCCTTGGTCAACATCTGAAGGACGTGGCCGGGAATCCCACCCTTGTCCGCGACTCTATAGACTTCGCTCTGAAAGGAGCCGACAAACATGGTGGCGAACTCGGGACAATTGGAAGAGCCGTGCCAGCACTCTCAGTAATGAACCTATAAGAAAGGGGAATAATTAACAAATGAATACAAATGACTTTATGAAGCGTTGAACGCCTCGTAAAGATGTAATAGTAAGAGAAACTCACCAAAGATGACTTGATACGAGCAAGGCATTGACGGAATAAGGTGCGCGACTTGTCATCGTCAAGTTTGATGATGGGCAACTCTGTGTAAGGACAGAAATAACGAATCATCGTCTCTTGGACGTAGGAAATGGCAAGATAGAGCTGACGACCCTCCGCATGAGACGGTGGCTGAGTGACGACGGGATACGGCCGAGATAGAAGCACTGGATAGAAAGTAGTAGGTGGCGGACCGTCATTTCGGGCGAACGGAAACAGTTGGTATTTTGGGATGGGGTCGTCCTCGTCGGGAACGTAATACTCGTCCTTTTCGAAGGCGGTAATAAGAGTCGCGACATGAGTTGGAAAGGTACCCAGCAGAATGATTGACTCGGTCACAGAGCATGGTAGGAATAGTGTACCAGAGGATTTTTCGGAATAGAAATCGTCGTTGAGAAGTGGCGAGTGCATTGTGGCGTGAAGAAAGAAGATACTTGGGGAAATTTTATTGAATCAACGAACTTATAAGTCACGGTACGGCGGAAAATCTGCCGAATTTTCTGGAAGTGTGATTGTGAAAGAGGTAATCGAAGAGGAATTTGTGTTCCCTATTTCGATTGTATTGACATAGCCTTAACGTGGCGCAGAGTATTTCCTTAGAAATTTTAAGCGCTGGAATTGTCAAATGTAATTTTAAAAATGGAAAATTGGATTTGATTGAGGACTAGGTACCAACAGATAATATGTCGTCGAGATCACATCTCGGTGGCGATTTTTTTTGAAAATGGATACTACAGGAGTATGTATCATCTTCGGGAAAAGGGTGATGTTGACTCTAACGAGCGTAAAGTTATTGAACAACCGGGGGGCGGTTGGGACTTTTAGTTTGGGGGAGATGATACGCCTATTTTTTGAATAGGCTTATAAAGCCTATAAAACGAGAATTACAATATTATATGGAATAGAATACAGATTAGTATACCAAACTAGTGTTTGGTTGGAATGTACTAGTAAGACAAAGGGATACCAAAATCAAGTTTGGCTATTGGACTAGAATCGAGATTGGAATTCATAAGAGTAGGATCGAGTAAATGAAACAAGAACTCAAAACCACGTTAGACGAAAAGTATCAAACAGGCACGACCACTATTTAGGGTCCGAAAGGGAAGCATGAGGAGTTGGCCATGGCCAATAACAGAACCATAACTAATGATAAGAGAATGTAGTCCGACTATGAGGTACTGACCTAGAACATATGCATACCGTTCGGAAGCTAGGATATACAGTTGAATACCTCATATGGAATATCCCAGGGGCAGGCATTTTTGCATTCCATATGATGGATATTCCACACTGCATATGGCGGTCAAAGTGAGTTTTTTTTGCAATAAGAAATGTACGGTTGTATTTTCAAGTAATTACATGCTAAACTACTTACTTCTGAATAAAGAATTGATCAATTCTGACTTGCTTCCTTCCTGCCTCTTGTTCCTGCCTGATTTCACCACAAAATTTATAGAGCACTTTGCCTAGATCCAACGAACACTCCAAATCACCATGGTTTACACAAATGAGCTCAAGAAGCTTCGCCGCTTCAAGAGCTTTCCCAAAATCAAGGTTGAACTCCGGCCATGCTTCTTCCTCTTCCTCATCATCATCACTCTTGCCATTCTTCTTCTTCTGTACATATTGAGCAATCTCTAATCCTATTGTTTGTCTGAAGTGAAAATGCTAAAAACTATAATTGTGGAGCAATAGAGACCCTTTTTTGGCACTTTTGATGCCTTTTTGGTGTCAGTCATATGGAATATTGACCTGATACTCACATTCCATATTCCGGACCAAAATCAGTGGTATATTCCCGCCTCCCACTCTGGGGAAGCCATATTCCTATTCCATACCACGGATATTCCACATGAGCATATTCCATGTGAGGTATTCAACTGTATGTGAATTAGCTCGTGAAGCGTTCTCGTAACAGGATGAAGAATAGCTAAGAAAAATGACGAGACAAGAATTAATGATCGGGTAGTAATATTAGGAAGAACTCACATACGGAAGTAAAGTTGGCGGCTGTTCAGGATGAAACGGTTGTACTTAAAGGACCAATGTAAGTAACGATCGAGGAGACGAATATATATGGGTATATGCGCAGGATTATTATAAAATTGAATATTTACATGAATTATTGGATGAGAACTTTACTGTAACGAGTAATAATAATTGTTAATTGTACATTTAAGTAGGGATATTCGTTTAGCCACATTTAATTAGTTGCCATGGTATAAGTAGCGATCTAGTGGTTTGCGAATACAAGTTTGTTTCCCCCTCACCCAAGTGATAAAGGTTGTCAGCCGGCGGGCACCGGTCTGATCTGCGACATAGACTCCGAGTGTGAACGAAACTCAACTTCGAGCACATATCCTTTTGCCCGTTGCACCTTCGCTATACACTAGAAGTGTCAACGCAGAGTTTGGTCAAACTTTAAATTACCAACACACCCAAAAACCCAAGCTAGTGTTTGGTGACTATTGTTCGTGTGGTGATATAGCTCACGCCTCGACTGTAGTTGGTCAACTGTTCATGCATTCATATCGTTGAAGCCTCGACTGTTGAAGCTGGTTAGAATACCACACCCATCCATATCGTTGGTTGGTTTTTATCAAAATCGTCTTCGTATCGTCGTTGACGTCTGTCATATTGTTGACAGTTCATTCTCGTACCCATTTTTGATTATTATTACCAAGCATTGAATAGAGAACTTGGATCAAGTATCAAACTTAGTTTTGAGAACGTACTACATTGGACTACAGAGAGATACAAGTATTTGGCGGAACCTTTGACAACGCCTTCACCAGTACTCGCGTAACATTTGAGCACGATCATTCCTTACCATTTGTGTTGTTGGTTCAAACTTGTGTTTGAACTTTATATATCTACGGTTAGGACCTCGTTAGCGTGGTCTCGGAGGATGGAAGAACATCCTCTTCTGACAGGCCTTGGTCTGCTGCCCAAACGAGGAACTCCGCTGTGTAATTCAGCTTTCTCTGTTTGGTCTTCTCTGTGGCAGCCGCATCCATGATGTCCTGAGTGTTCTGGTCTAACTTGTTGGCTGGGCTGTCTATCCTGGCCTCTGCAGGGTCGAGAAAGTAGACATGGTGAGGCTGAGCATTTTGGTGTGGATGTTCATCGACCTGAGGTATGAACCTGATTCTGTATAGAGGCATGATAGGATGAGTGGTGTGTGTGTGCATTGGAATGGGCTGGTAGGCTGTTCATGGTGTTTGGAAGAAGGAAAGAGTCATGCTTGTGACTATTTCTTGCTCGCGCATCATGACTCTTTCTTGTGCAAGTGTTGTTTATTTCGGTGGTTTCCGAGTTATGGTATTCATATAATACCTATGGGTTGTAGTTTACGCAATGTAGTGTAAGTGGTATGTAGATTATGTATTGCTTGCAGGTGGGTATTGTCTGTGAATAATGTAACAAATTATACCGAAGAGATTAATCGGACTATTTTGGATGGGAGAGTATACGAGAATCATTAGGTTGTATTGAATTATGGATGTATGGCTTGAGGTGTCGCGGTACTGCGGGAGGGTATGGGTGTATCTGTTTGCGAGGAGGGAATTCTCCTCTGGATGGTGCATCCGCCGGGTTTTCGTGTGTTGAGACCCATGTGCACGTGATCCACACCTTATATTCCTGCATCAGCTCGATGATCTTCCGTAGGATGAGATTTATCTCATGCCCTCTCGAGCTCCCCTTTTTGAGAGCACCCACTACGCCAATGTTGTCTGATCAAATGCGAACGCTGACATTTTGGTATCCAGATGAAATGAGTGTTTGGAGAGCGAGCTCAACCGCCACCATCTCCCTCCAGCCAATGTGTTGGTCTGCATCCGTCCATCCCGGTTTGTATTCCCAGGCCAGCCATCTACCTCCTATGATGAGACCAATTCCCCATGAAGTTGATGTGTCAACGAAGATCTCAATGTCAATGAATTCGGGGGGTTTGATGATGTCCATTCCGACAAAGGGCTGGTGTAGTAGGTTGTTCCACCAGTCAATGTCCACCTGGAGTTTGGCTGGGATGGAGTGTGGTGATGAGTTAGATTTGTGCTGGGTATGAAAACCAACCAAACAACAATCACCCCAATCAGATATAATCCAAAAGGTTTAATTTAATGCGAGGAAGGAGGTTGTCAAAGGTTCCCTCGACTACTAATTGATTCGAAGAGAAAAGCACTTGACAGTTGACACAGATAGTGCGCAATGAACAAGGTTTTATATTTGGAGGGAGGTTTTGAAAAGCCAACTAACGTACGACGACGCGCTGAACTAATCGAGGGGAAAGCAAACACCAAAGCACGGGTCAAGTACGCTGACTCAACAAACGACTTTGCGTATCTCGGGAGCCTTTACGTCGCCGCACAATGATACTCCAACTCTCAGGGATTCCCGCGAGTTACCTAACAAGCTTATACGACCGCCGTGCAAGTCACTCGAGTAGGCGTTTTTAACACACTCAGCAAAGAGCGGGCAAGGGGTAGAATCTGTTGGTAAAGCTAGGTAACACTCTGAGAAGCTTCCTCCCTAAAACTAGACCAAGCCGACAGTTGGGTCCAAGACCTTTCCTAATCAACAATGGGCTCGTCGAGGTGTGCACGTTAGGCTCCACCTGCGGTCCTAAGACTGATGTGACCTCTCTTCGAGATGAAAACCAGGAATGCTCGACTTAATAGCCGGGAAGTAGAATGAACAGCCTCAGTATTATCGAGGTTACAAGAAGGCCACCCGTTTCAAAGGTTGTAGAGGACGATGCAGACGCGTCTGAGCGTGTACGAATCACTACAGGTCCTAAGATAGAACTGCGTTTCAGGTATCAAGTCTAACTTGTTATTCCGAGATAGAATAGCTACCCTTATATACTGAGCGAGATATATGAAAATAGGAAAATGAGAGAAACTGAGTGAGATAGGATGAAACAGAGTAAGTAAAATAGAAAAGATAAATAATGTCCATATATGCGTGTATACTATGGTTTTGCCTCGACGTTTTCCTGCCTCGTTCGTTTGTCTTCCTCGATTGGGTCGACTTTTGGGATTTTGGTCTGAATCGACTCAAGTCATTTGCCTTGTTACAAGGCTCGCCAGTTCCTTTAGCAGAACAGCCCTCGGAGGTATTTCTATGTTTTTCCTTGCCCATGGGAGACTGGTTATTATCTCTAGTTCCGCGTGGTCTCGAGTCTAGATGCCTGGTAGCATATGGATCTCGGTAAAACGCTGAGGCTCGGATAGAAATACTCCTTGGTCCTTCCGTGTTCTAGAAGTAGCTACAGCAAGTGGGTCATGTGGCCATGTTGGACTGCCACGGCTATATGCCTGGGCGCTTTCCAGCGAGCGTCAACTTTGAGGGCACCCGTTAGGGTACTTCCCCATCTCGGTCCACCTTGCTTCGTTTAATAAACTTGAGTGTCGTTTAGACTCCTCGGTGAGCTGATCGCGGAAGCGATGCCTCGTTAAGACTTCGATCCCTTGGGTATATCCTTCGATGACCTAGCCTAGTATAACTGGTATGTGGGCTCGTTTATCTGCCTCGGTCAGCAACTTGTTATCCAACAAGCTTGCCTCGCTACACCATACCGCGCATAGGACTTTGATCGAGGCGCATTCACAAAGTTAAGTATGGTACCATTGCGCGTACCGTTACTCTGCAACCTCTTGGGTAGAATAGGTCCTCGGTAGATTTTAACTATCAGCTCGGGCTCACTATAGTTCTCTTATTGACCGTGTTTTGTTACTAACAGAACCTAGGATTATTGGTTCTGCGCAGTTCTAGCCTTAGCCAAAAAATCGGCGTATCAGTGGGATGAAGCGTTTGGATGATTTGAAACCGGCGCGAAAGTTGAATAGGTTAATTAACCTCGTCTTTGCCGTTGGAACTACCAGGGCAATGTGATTGAGAGTTCCAATGAGTTCTTCAACCTTGTCAACGAATTGTTGCTCCTTCGCTACCCAGGGAGCAGGACGAGCTATGTACTTCTCTTTCTTGTCTTCCAGGAGCTGGACTGTCTTTTCTTCAATATGCCATAGGAAGCCTATGTATTTGAAGAAACTAGCGAAGGGAACAAACTTGCTTGGGGCCCAGGGCCAGCCAAGGATCGCTGCAGTGGACCATATAAGGGAGTTGTCACAGGAGAAAATGAAGGAGCCATCGGAATTTTGTCCTTTGGGGTAATGGAGGAACACAAAATCGTCAACCCATTTCAGTAGGGCTTCAACACCTCTGTACTTGAGGATCCACGCCATGGCGTCTACAACGTGACCCCAGATGCCTGGCGCGGGTCATTTCCCAAAGTTTAGCATGAGGTTGAGGTGGATTATGCCATCAAGCATCAGGGCTACGAACCGGCACGCAGATGGGTGGATTGGAATATTGCGGAAGGCGGCATCTACATCAAAAATAGCAGCCTCTGTTCCTGTAGATAGTGTAAGTGTTAGCATTGAAATGTGCCATATGCATGAACTTTTTGCTGTACCTGGAGGAGCTTTGGCTACTAGGAGATAGCATTCGGAGAAAGAGCCCCAGTTGCAGGGAAATTTGTCTGCATCAATGAGCACATTTATAGATACCTCCAATGCATCGAACTTGATTAGAGGGGGTTGGTATTTGCCAGTATGAGGAGGTAAGGTGTCGCGCGGGAAGTCTGGAGGTAGAGTTTTGCGAGGAAAAGAGTGATTGATTACTATGCGAAATTTCCCTGGTCACTGTTCGACAATGGCCATGGGAGCTGTGGTGAAATTACCAATCTGGGCTTGGAGCTCGCTGGGTTGGAATGGGCGAGATATCCTGCCCAGTTCCATTTCTTGAGCAAATTTGGCCCGGATTATGTTAGCATATTGTTCAGTGCGGAAATGGTTAGGTGGAATGAATGTGGAAGAGAGTGTGTATTTGTCCAAGCCAATACAAAAACCTTCAATGAGACCTTTTGGAATCTCTGCAAACTTCTCTGGAGCACTAGACTCCTTGAGAAGACGCTCCCAAGCCTCTGGTATGAGGCAGGTGGAGAAACGGATGTCGTTAGCATGGGTGCTGTCAGTGTTAGCCTTAAGCCCTAAGCCTTAATTATTTAAGCCCTTAATTCATTAAGGGTATAAGACCTAACTTCAATGCTGACCTTAAGAGCCTTAATTAAGAGTCTTAATTTGAAAGGGCATGTGACTTCACAAGCAGCAGAAAGAGCATGCAGACAGGAAAGAATCTACCTCAACATGATTCAAAGTGGGAGCTTCCTTGGCTGAGGCTTCTTTGTGGCAAGTAAAGTGATGCAGGAGAAATCTGGAAGAAACAGTGGCAGGGGATGGATGCAGGTGGCCATCTAGATTAATGTAGATAGTGTAAAACAGCCTGCCAGAGTAATGAGACCTTGCATACAAAGATAGTAGTGCCAAAGAAAGATTTGGGAAGGCACTGGTATGTGTATGAGGCTGATTAAGAAAAAAAACTTTTTTGTATTAAACCCTTAACTTGACCTTAACTTGAAATTAATTTAAGGTCCAAATAAGCCCTAAGACCTTCTGCCTGCTTGGAGGCCTTAATTAAGGCCTTAAGGCTAACACTGGGTGCTGTTGAGATCCATGTTTGGTGGATCCGCATAGGCCACACTTGTGTGCGAAGGTACAGGGAGATTTCGAACATCCAAACGGACCATTGAAGTTGTGACAGTAGGCAGTTCCCTTGGAGTCAACAAATAGGCAACTGGACTTTCGCAGGAAGTTGGTAGATCGTGGTTTGTGCTGGTTCCAGTTGTGCTCCGTTGAGCCGCAGAGATAGCACCTGTATTTTCCACCTGAGTGCGCATTCTCTTTCGAGGATGAGTTGCTGTCATGAAAGGAATGTTTCTGGCTGTGTCCGTGCATCCTGGATGACAATGTGGACTGAATCTGCTTCTGGGACTTTCTGCGAGTGTCCTCTTCCTTCGCCCTTAGCATCTGCCACGAGAGGAGGGACTCCTGATATAGGGTTGGATGGAAAATGTCGATTCAGATATTCTTATCCTGGAAGGTGAACCATTGATGATAGGCCCTGTCTATGTAGATCTTGTAGGCCTCAAACCCTAGCTCAAAGTCGGAGCGGTCCTTCACCATATTGAACATGCCGTCGAACATGTCCGCAATGGTGAGTGCCAGCCTGTGTCCGGGTGTTTCCGCACCTTTTGGGATGAAGCGTTGTCGGAATGATCTGGGCAAGCCTCTAGCGATGCTGTTGAAGTTGTTCAAATCGATCTGTGACAGGGGGACATCAGTAAACAACTTCGACTTTACTTTGATGCCTCCAGAGCCATCTAGGATGATGGAGCTGGCATCGGCGGATTCGACCGATTTCAGGGTGGAATCAGCAAAGCGTGAAGCGAAGTAGGCGAGGGGGATGAAGGTCTTTAGGCCACTGCGGAGCATCGACGCAACAAGGTTATTGGTGATGCATTCCAGCTGGAAGGGTTCCATGTAGGAGTGTAGAGACGCAGTGCTCGGGTTGCACCATGTACCCTTCAGGTCCTGCATGGGGTTGTCCTCAACTATATCACCTTCTCCCTCTGTTGATCCCGTCTGAGGCCCATGGTCTGCACCGGTAGCGCTCAACTGTCTCTCACTACTCACTGCCCCTGGAGCTGGTACCGTTTGGGATGCAGGTGCATGCTCACGCCTTCGAGGGGAGCATGAACAACGGTTGGAATCATCTGGGTGTCGTGAGCAGGGGGAGTGGGGAGGAGGTATGGTCGTTTGAAAGGGGCTGCGGAGGGGTGGAACTGGGACGTGTTGGCCAGAGCCTCTGGAGTTTGAGGATCTTGGGTGAGAGCCTAAGGAAACTCGTATCAGCATATGAGGAGAAAACATACGCCATGTCAAGGAGAAATGATGACAGATGGACACATGACAGTGACCATGAAAAATCTCATCGAGGGGAAACGATGAGTGTGTCGAGGAGAAACAACAATATGCCAAGGAGAAATGGCTGTCCGATGAGGAGAAACAACGGAGTGTAGGGGAAAAATTCACCACGCTGAGCATGGGCTGCATTAGATCCCTGGCTCTCACGCCCGGAAGCCGAGGAGGAGGAACCCTTTTCACCATATGCCGCACGAAACGTGTTTGGCGTCAGAATCCCTCCCCAGCTGCTATCGCTGAGTGGAGGAGCCTGAGGAGGAGCAGATGGAGGTGTGGGACATGCCAGGGGCGCGCATATGGCATTCCAGGGAGCCCGGGTTCCATTTGAAGGAGCGGGAGGAGCTGACGCAGGTGCTCTATCTAGGGCATGTGTACAGCGAGTGATGGGGTCCACATGGTTTTCGTTTAGGAGATGGAGCAACGAGCCATTTGGACGCTGGCGTTGGTTTGTGGGTGGCGCTGCTGGCTGTCCAAGTTGGTCTCGAGAAGAAGAGGCTGCTGCATTCTTAGTGTCAACGCCGCAGCTGCAGCTGTAACTTCATTGCAAAGTGCATGGACAATAGTCCTAACCTATGTAATGCAAAGTTGCAGGGCAACTATCCAGCCCTATAAGACTTGAACTTTGTGATATCTGTAGAGGCTGAACGAGGCATCATGGGAGAAAACTGAGAAAATTTTCGAGCCTTGCGCATGGTGTGACCCTGACCTCCACTGCCAAACCCTACTTTTACCCTGACTATCCATAACCCTAATAATCCCTAACCTTAATATCCCCAACCCTAAACTTTTTACTGCAGATAGCGGGGCAAGCCCCGCACCCCAGACTTCGTCCTCACTCCTAACCCTAACCCTAACCCCAACCCCTAACCTTAACCTGTGTGGACCAGGTTAGGGTTAGCTCAAGCTAACCCTAACCCTAACTAACCCTGAAGACCACTGTGGACCAGATTAGGGTTAGCTTTAGCTAACCCTAATCCTAACTCTTTCCTGTCACATGACTGACCAGAGCACTGTATGGACCAGGTTAGGGTTAGCAAGCTAACCCTAACCCTAACTCTTCATTAGACACATGCTTTTTACAGTTTTATAATTTGAATATTGATATCTTATCCTAACCCTAATCCTAACCCTACCCTAACCTCGTCCTAATGTAACCTATCCTATCCCTAATAGTACTATATATACACTAGTATATGTACCAGTAATAATAGTAGTTTAGGTATAGTTTGGGTACACTGGATAGTTGCCTTGCAACTTTGCATTACTTAGATTAGGGATGTTATCCATGTACTTTGCAAAGTTACTACAACCACTGGTGAACGCTGTTCTTGTTTTGACTCCTGGTGTTGGCCATTGTTTCGTAGAGAGAGCGAGGTTGGAGTGGATTTATGCGAGAAACGAAAAGAGCGATTTCGCCGAAATTTGAGGAGAATGGAATGAAAATAAATTCGGACTTGTTGAAGAAGAATTGGTGAAGAATTCTTCGATTGTTGGATATCATAGATGAGGGTAAGAGTAAAGGATGGGAAACTCCGAGCGTGGAATCACAATAATGTGACGAAAACTCAGCTTCCTTTTCCCATGGGTCATGCGGAGGCTTGGACGTTCATGTGGTGATATAGTTCACGCCTCAACTGTAGTTGGTCAACTGTTTGTGCAGTCATATCATTGAAGCCTTGACTGTTGAAGCTGGTTAAAATATCACACCCATCCGTATCGTTGGTTGCTTTTTTATCAAAATCATCTTTGTATTGTCATTGGCGTCTGTCATATCATTGACAGTTCCATTCTCGTACCCATTTTGATTATTATTACCAAACTTTGAATTGAGGACTTGCATCAAGTATCAAACTTAGTTTTGAGAATGTACTACATTGGACTACAGAGGGATAAAAGTATTTGGCAGAACCTTTGACAATGCCTTCACCCATACTTGCGTAACATTTGAGCACAACCATTCCATACCATTTGTGTTGTTGGTTCAAACTTGTGTTTGAACTTTATATACCTATGGTTAAGACCACTTTAACGTCATTGAAGGACTTGGAGAAGGAAGTGATGAGTTGTGACATCTTACCACATCTCTAGGTCAGGTAACATCAGAAATCGAATCTGATCCTTTATCTGTTGCAGAAGCTATGCAACAACCTGACAGCTCCAAATGGTACGATGCCATGAAGGACAAAATCTCCAGACTCCAGGAGTGTGGAACCTATACAATTGTCACTCCACCTCCAGATGCAAATATTCTCACATCCAAATGGGTCTATTGGACCAAGAAGGATCAACAAGGTCACATTACAGGACACCAAGCTTGTCTTGTTGTACGTAGATTTAATCAGATCCCAGACATTGACTAGTTCCCAGACAAAACCTTTGCATCTGTCGCGAAACTTGCATCAGCCCGTGCTATACTCAGCATTGGAGCTGAGAAGATCATGATTATTCACCAAATGGATGTGAAATCAGCTTACCTTTACGGAAATTGGACGACAACAAGTGCATTTTTATGAAGGCACCTCCAGGCATTGATATAGGGGTAAAACCAGGTCAAACTTTACGGCTTAAACTCGCACTTTACGGACTTAAACAAGCCAGTCGACAATGGTACATGCGATTCAGGGAAATCATGACCCAACTAGGGTTTAAACCGTCTGATTTTGATCATGCTGTTTTCTATTGCACTAATCCCTTCACCATCATTTTCATACATGTTGACAACATGACACTGGTTACCGAAACCCTGGCCATCATGGAGAAACTAAAGAAAGATATTGGGGCTATAATAAAGTTGTTGATTCCGGAGAAACCCATTGGCTACTTGGGATTGAGATCCAAAGATCTCTCCATAATAGGACAATTCACTTATCCCAGCAGTCATACTCTCTCGCTATGGATTCTCGGATATAAAGCCACTCTCTATTCCCTTCGATCCCCACATCCACCTCACCAAAGACCAATCACCCGAAACAGTCGAGGATATTGCTTTTATGCGCAACAAACCCTACAGAGAGGCTCTTGGTGCTCTCCAGTACTTATCCGTCACTATGAGACCTGACATCACGTATGCAGTCTCTATCCTTGCTCGCTTTTCACAAAATCCTGGCATCACTCATTGGAATGATGTACACCATGTCTACACCTATCTCAAATACACCCGAGACTTTTGGCTCAGTACAAGCAACCAGGAAACAGTCCAAGGCTACATGGATGCGGATGGTATGTCCCAAGAGGACCAACTGTCATGCCCTGTACCACCTATTTCACTATCTTCAACCCTCTAACCCTCCCGATCCTATGCATAACCTACCCTACCGACCCGACAACCGCCCGCTAAGTCCACTACGTATCTCAGCTACTTCCGTACATGCTTACTACTCACCAATCCCACATCCCGCACGTATATAATCCGTAAACTCCCTTGGAGGATCCCTGGTCTTGATATTAACTTGTTTACCTCCCGTATCTCTTGTTTTCTCTCTATTTTCTTATACTCTTGTCAATTCATCTATTTTTCTCAATACACGCTTGTTCTGGCTTCCGCTTTTCGACTCACGCGTCGACTTGACTACCAGCAAGCTCATACAGACAATCAGACTCGCCGCCGTCGAACTATTCGACGTCGGCTCACACAACTAGACTCGGAACTCGCATTTGGGAGCTTTGGCATTCCCAATCCACCCGCTTCTCACTACTAGTCTTCGACTAGTCCACCCGCACGCATATTCGATTGCAGATCTCGACCCGCCTTTTATACTAAAGGCCTCAAGGCTACTTTCAGTACCTTTCCCTAAGACCGTCAACCCCGGTCTTACACAATATCAAGACCAAACCGTCGTCGAATATGTCGGGGACGTTCACGGTACCACCTTCCTCGTCCGCTGGACAACAGGAGGGTAACACACAACAACAACGAGAAGCTCCCGACTTTGGGAATTACCAATGGGGAGAACGAGGACAACGCCTTTCTGCGGGATCCCAAGGATCCAGCACCAACAGGGTATTTGGATCGTTACCCTGCTGAGGTTACCCCTCCGACAGCCGCGGTAGCCTATGCACCTCCTGATCGGCAACACCTGCCAATACAGACAGTTGCACAGGGTCAACAGATTCAGACCCTTCAACTGCCCACGTCGGC